>WTSP01019182.1:0-54766 GCA_025331215.1 Actenoides lindsayi | reverse complement strand
AAAACCTCGCCATAACAACACCAAGAAACAAAGAACTGTTTAAGCCACACTGTTTGACTGGGATTTTTCCTGCTTTTTTTTTTTTTTTCTTTTTTTTTTCTTTAAATGTTTGCCACACAGAGAGAAAAAGGGTTTAAGTGGGAATGGGAGAGGGACGGACAGGCTCACAGATGTGAGCAGGGAGGGGGGAGATCAAGATTGGGGTGGGAAGGAAGGATAGAGGATAGGGGGAGGGAGGGAGGGGCAATGGGGAGTCATTTCTTAATGTTCAGGCATTTTCTTGGTCCGCCTTGCTCTCTTCTTCTTTCACCTCTTCCTGCTGGGCACTTTCAGTAGGTTTGGTTTCTTCTACAGCATCTAGTGGGGAAAGACATGGTCCAGGGTTAGTAAGCCATGATCTAGAGCATCCTGCACGTGCACACAGCCACCTCTCGATGGACTGCATGGCTTCAGGCTTCTCTCTCCCCAAAGGGACTCGGGTCTCAAAGTCTCCAGCAATTTCTGCAGCATGCAGAAACTGCCTCTGTTCAGCAGAGCAGGAAAGTGTGCAGCTCTCACAGTACACCTCCAGCCCCTCCAGAAAGCATGTGCAACTGGAAGGAGCTGCCTAGCTTTCTGCTGATGTGGCAGGCAACCACCACTCATTTCATCAGGCGCACTGATTTGGGTCTTGGCTTACCAGCTAGGCCACATGCCCTTTTACTGAACCCACTGACTGTGCAAACCACTGTTGAACTGTTGCCCCCTAATTATTGCTACATACGCTCCCAGCCAAGACTTAAAGAGGTCAAAAAGAGAAAACTCTACATGCACTTGAAGCTCACAAGACCCAGAAGGAAAAATATTATCACCTGTAGCTCAGGACTTCTCTTGCACTGAACAGAAATCTAGAGAAATGTCTCTAGCCTTCAAGAAAGGGAGCCTTCATCTGGGAGGTTGTCACATCTTAAGTTTTCTGGGCTCTCCTTTCAAAGGCAGAGCTGCCTCAGGGAGAAGGAATGAGTGTAACTGGAGGCTGGGTCTGCCTGTCAGTCAGACACCTTCTTCACCTGAGAAGCTAAGATGAATGCTAGGAGCAATCCCACAACAACACACTACACAGGGTATCAGAACTGAGGGGAAGGCAGAGGCAGCCAGGAGGGCCAAGGCAAACAAAAGGAGTGCCCCTCAAGCTGGAGTGATCTTGTCTTACTGATGGGTTCATCCAGCCCGACACCATGCCCCCTTCATTGTAGCAGGACAGAATCAACCGTCTCAGAGTTCCAGAGTTCTCAGAGTTCTCAGCATCTTCAGATCCATGTACACTAACATGTTCCAAGGTCTCTTTCAGAAACCCCACTAAGATCTATGTACCACATGGATTGCTTTGTACAGAGGAAGGTGATGATCCACCCAGAGCTGCAGGGCTGGAAGGCAGAATAATGCACAAGGGCTTCAGTGCACTGTAGTGGCTGGTCTGCTCCACTGCCACCTCTTTCCATTTCACACTGACACCCCCTCCCACACACATACACACAGATCATGCAGAGGCCAAGCAAGCGGCACCACTCCAGACCTGCAATAAAGAACAGGAGAAAAGAAACAAGTGCAGAAGGACTGGGTGGTGTAGGACAGACCACAAGATTGGTATGTCACATACCTCAATGCTGGCACTCGACACACCTCTGTAGCATCACTGATCTCCAGTGGTCATTCAGAGAGGACTGTGGGGGTCCCTGGACAGTTCCTGGCTTCTCTGATGAGCTATCAAATTATGTTATAGCAAATAAAATGGGCCAGGGAGTGCTGTCCATATGGCTAAACTCTCTTACTCTCCAGAACAGGGTGGCCATATCTGGGAGCTGTCTTGGGCAAAGCTAGTTGGCGTAGTCAAAAATCACACCATGGCCCATGCTGTCAGTTTAACAATACAGATGTTCACACGTCAGCGTTTAGTTTGTGAGGATCAGCATCCTCACACCCATGTTTAGCATTAGTGAAAATGCTAACTGGGATGTGAAACTTTCGTTACTGACATCATTCATACATTTTGGCCTGGTTCATTCGATGCCATCAGATGGCAGACTTGTATCTGCTTCCAACACTGGCAGTAGGTGCTGCATTCTTGCTTCCCTCTCCCCCTTGGCACTTTAGGCTAGCTTTTAAATATGATCCTAGGCACCACTTTCATATGCGTCACCTTTAAGATGTGTGTAACTTCCTATCTTGAATTACATTCATTAAAGGCTTCATCATCTTCTGGATCTTCAAATATTATTTTTTTTTCTTAGTAAACTCCAACTATTTATTTTCTAAAACAAAAAAGTCTTTGGGAGCATCCCCATGTCCTGAGCCCCTCTGCACCTGCAAACCCCATGTCAGCAAAAACATCTGTGGACTTTCTTTCCCTTGCTACTGAACAGCTAAAAAGAATGAAACTCAAGGACTCCTTCTATTTTTGGTACATCTACATCTGGCTGAACCAAAGACAAAATAGGCTACTGAATAAAATAGGATGCAAGTATCATTGCAAGGCAAAGCAGGCCAACTTGCCCTGGTTTTGTTAATTTTCCTGAATGACTTGATCACATTCCACAGGTCAGGGAGGAAGTCCTTCTAATCCTGCTCTTCTCCAAGGCATTCATAGCAGGAAACACTTTAAATTATGGAGCAGAAAGTAGAATCCCAATGCACAACCATCTACCCCTATACTTGAGCCAAAACACTATTGTTAGCCAGCAGCAAAGCTGCTTTGAGAGAGCTTAGTAAGGCAGAATTCCTGGTTTTTCCACACATAAATGTAAGGCAAACAAAAGAGCAACAAAAGACAGGCAACACAACTTCAGGAATACAAGCCCTGACACTGTGTTTCCTTATGCTTAAAACTTGATGTGTTTTCCTGCTGAAAACATGCACAGGGTCTTAGCTGGCAGTCCCCACAGACTCCTCAGGACAGCACAACAGAAGGCTCCTAAAGCAGCAAGCACAGGGATAGACACTGGGAGGTCCTGCATACCTGCCGTGATACTGAGTGCTTGGCTGAGACGTATGGACGGCCAAGTCCCACAGATGACCCCATTACATCAGGAGCTGAAAATGGGATCCAGCTCCTACAGTGGTCAGCTCTTTACAACTGCCCTATCTAGATGGGCAGGAAATCTGGTTTCACTCAAAGCAGGGGAGCTGGCAACCTCAGTGATGTGGGGTATCACAGAATCGCAGAGTTATTGAGGCTGGAAAAGAGCTCTGAGATCAACAAGTGCAGCCTGTGGCCCATCACCACCACACTGGCTAGACCATGGCACTAAGCAGCCCACAATGTTTCCCATGTCTTTCTTGCTCTTAGGATAAGCAGGCAGGTTGAAATACAATTTTCTGCCATGTTTTGTTCCCTTTTGCCTCACCACAGTAGTAAATCTAATTTCCAGGGAATGCCCATGTCTCCCAGAGATCCCTGAATGGCAGAGGAATTGTGTGGGGGTGTCTGGTGGACCCCATTGCTCTTCTCTGGGCAGCGGGTTAGTGGTAGGCAGATGATCTCTGCCAAAGACTGCCCTGATTTCTGCCACGGCTGAAATAGCCTGAATTGACTCTGAGGTCATGAAGCAGCAAAAGGATTTAAAATCACTTCACCACGTATTCAAGTCAACAGAGAGGAATCATACAAACCAGATGCTGGACACATGGCAAACTACAGCAAATTTTCATGACTGTGGATGTCCCAAGTATAAACAAAAAATCTACCTTTTTGAATAGGAATTACCATAAAATTAAGCCAGCCACTCTCCCTCTTTTTTTCTTGCATGGGGTTGAAGCAGTAAGGGGAAACACTCTATGGTCTGCTACACCCTGCTAAGCTATGTCTTAGTTCCTAGCAGCTTTAGCAGCATTTCATTGATCTTTGGGATGAGAGAAAAGATGCAACCTGGTGTTATAGAGTAATGAACTTTAGCAAGAAGTAATATCACAAAGGATAAAAAATACATCATAAAAAATAAAGTTCAAGCTGTGGCACTGCTACACTACAGCAGTGAAGAGAAGAGGATTTTCCCCGTGCAATGGGAGCAACACAGCACAACCCTACTGACATCAGGGCCAGTTGGTAACAGTTTCTGATTCACTAGTAGAGGCGAGACAGTTTATCTGACTCACCATTCACCAGTTTGTTTGATGCAGGCTATTTCTGCAGTATGTTCTCCAGGGTTTTCTGTAGCCTGCTTTTTAGTGTTCCAGCAAAAGAGGGAGGGCAAGGTATCCCTGGGGAGATTAGTAGATGGCTATCCTGGGGATTCCATACATCAGAGAGGGTACTTTTTTGCATTGCTTTTTACCCAATGTTAGTCTTGATTTTCCACTTCCTTAAACTCTGGGCTGTCACACTTGTTGGTTTGTAGTGGACAGATACAGTTAAACAGACCAAATTGCACAGGCTTGGCATTTCAAACTCAATTTGCACTTTGTTGGAATAGGTGCAAAAGGTGACAAAAAAACCCAAACAGGTGAGAATTCAGGGCATTTAGGCAAAATGTTCCATCTCCTGCTTAAGGAACAAAAGCATTTCATACTTGGTGGCCAAGTCTAAAGCTGCCTCCCTTCTGAACATGCCAGCGCTGTGAGATCTCCTCCTGCAAGATCAAAGTCCCCAGTGTCCACTTGGAAGGGAAAGGACAAGCAGGAGGCAGCGAGTTATTTCTTAAGGTGGACGCAGACTGGGGCAGCACTGAGCTGCACGTCAAGAGATCATAAAATGGGATAGTTGAAGTGGGAGTGGATGGACATCTCACCTAACTCCAGACATCTAAACAGAGACATTGCCAGATGATCTTCTCATGCTCTGCTCCCTTTCTAATCAGTGGAAATAAACATGACATTTCTTGGACTCTATTAACCTGACCTGTTTGGATGCCTATGTTAGGACAGGAGGAGTTGCAGCCCGGGTACACCTACATCTTTAGAAGCTAGGGTGGAGACACCCACATTTGTTCTAGAGCACTCCAGCCACAGAGCAAAAAGAAGGGCCCAGACTGAAAAAATGGTAACACAACAGGTGCATGCATGGAGGAAGTAGAACAGGAGGTGAGGCTGAACCGTAATAGGAAGCAAAAGAGGCTTGAGGAGGGGCCAAAAATAAAATCTGTCCTGAAGGATAAAGCAGGAATCAGTAGGTCAGAAAACAAAAAAAACTCCAACAAAAACAAACAAACCCCAAACCAACCAAAAAACAAGACCAATAACAAACCCCACTTAATATGTTCTTGAAATCATCACCCTCATGTTTGTTTCAATGCACATCAATCATCACCTGTACTGTTCCTGGTTATCCCAGTCCTGTGGTCCCCCCAGACAGAGCTTTGAGATTTTGGGTGGTTTTGCAGCCTCACCTTTTGTTTCAGTTTTTTGGAATCTATGCTGCAGTTCAAATCATCCTGTGTCAGGGATAATTTTGCCAAAGAGACAGGCATCTGTGAGCTGAGCTGTCACCAATCTCACTTCAGTTTAGCACCCCGGATGGGGCAGTCAAGTTGAGAAACCTCTTGTCCAGCCTCAGACAAGCCTTCAGCTTGACTGCAGAACTGCTTTAAGTAATAGAGCTACGTGGTGGGAGAGGCTGAAGTGTGTCTGCCTCTCAGCTGAAGGGCCTGTGTCAGAGACATGCTTCATACCTACAGCTCCAACTGGTACCTGCTAGGGAACTGCCTTGCCCATGAAAGAGAAATAATATGGAAGTGAACTACAGATCCTTGATGAAATAGGGTCTTAGAGCGTGCCTGCTCCTCAGCACTCCATTTATTTTCTGGAAAGGGTGGGAGTCATGTCTGTGAGCCCCGCTGGGGAGCAAACACCTCGAACATATGCAGCTCTGGTTGCTGAAAAGCTAAAGCAGGCACACAAGCAGCAGTTTTGCTGGATGGTGGTACTTCCAGCTGCCTTTTCCTACGCTGTGCTCTAATGGCTGAGTGTGCAGGCTCCTCTCCAAGTCTCTCCACTGCCCTACATTAGTCAAATTAGGTTGAGTGGATTTCCGGGTAAAACACTGTCTCTTGGGACCTGCCCAGCTCCAGTCTGACTTGCCAAGATTAATTAAATCAGAGCAGACATCAGTTTATGACCACAGTAGCAGCAACCTCTCTGATGATCATTTCTTTTGTGGCTGGTGGCTTGGGTTTTGTTTTCCTTTCTGTTCTGTGTTCCACTGCAGATCTTTAAATTACCACACCCGTTGCCAAGAGAAGAGAAATAGCACAAACACTCTGGGATGCTACTACAGAGGCAGGGATTTTGCTTTTGCTGCTCTCTCACTATTTATATAATTATTGCTGATATTGATTGTGCAGCTAGAACTCTCCCATGCCTTCGTGCTGAAGTATTGCCCAGTCTACTCACCTGAGGCTCTTTCTCTAGCATTTGTCACACTCATTCCATTCTCCTTCTGTCCTCTGCTAACTATATCTTGGTCTGAGATGGAACAGAAAACCTGTGTCTTGTCTGGTTTTCTCTTTGCTCCCAAATATTAATCTGGGTTTTCCTGTCTTGTTATAAGCAGACTGCATCTACCCCAGAGATGACTCTGTTTAGAGACATTTTTTGGAGAGTAAGGAGCACTGGAAAGTCCCATTTAAAATCCCTGACCTGAGCCTCTCCTAGTTTTGATGACATTTGGATCCAGATTTGGATCCAGGCTTCACAGCTTGATTCATCTGTCCCAATCCATCTGTCTTCCTAGCCAGCCAGAAGCCGATTCCAGGCAGAAGATGGTAGGTCTGAGACTGCTGAAACGAGACATACTTCAGGTTCAGAGCTGTTGCTTATACAGTTCTCTTCTCAATCCAAGTTAGCCCATTGCAGTCAGCCCTACGATGAGTCATATGCAGTGCTAAAATCCCCCACACCCCCCACTCGCTGCTTCTGAAAACTGGCAGACATGATGGCCCAGTACAGCACCAAGAAATGAAGGACTTGGGTATTTCAGGTGAGTGGTTGTATCTGCTCCAGGGGACTGACTTGCATGATTTCTTCCAAACCTTTGGTGAATCCCTCACTCTCTATAGACAGACCCAGGGGGCCACCTGGCTCTTGTGAGCCACGGGGACACCTAGGAGATCTGCACACCCTTGGTAAACCCTGCAACAAGATGGTAGTGAGGGGTGTCCCCAGTGCAAGCAGCAGGCAGGAGGTGCAGGGAAGTTGCCTGGAACTACTGGAAAGAAGCAGGCAAAGTAGTCTGTTAAGGTTAAAACAAAAAGGTGAATATGGCCACAATACATGGTAGTTTGGGCCTCCTATTCCTGGACCACCTCATCTTTGTTTCAGTGCCATGTATGCCAATCTCAGTTGCTCTAGCAGAGATAAAAACCCCAACTTCTGCCAGTCCCACAGCTGATGATGTCAGTCCAAGCTTGGACAGTTGCCTCTTTTTCTGATCCTGCTAAATCCTCAGAGGACAGCCAGCCCCAGTTCTGTCGCCCCAGCTGCCTTTGCGCTTTGTCACGCAGAAGAGCCAGTGGCTTAAACATTTCCTCTCCTTCTCCTCTCGCCCTGAGCCTTTCTTCCCCAGCAGCACCATTATGGAAATCCCACCCTGCATAGGCATTCATGTGTGCAGTAGATGGAAAGGGAGCGAGTGGTAGGAGAGATGCTCAGGGTGCGCATCCATGGGGAGGGGGTGCCGAGGGGAGTCAGGCTCACAGTTCCATTGCAAAGCATCTTTCACAGTGTCTAGACACCAGCTGCCAGGTTGCCATGGAAACTCCCCAACTTTGGCTGACAGAAGGGAGCAGCCAGGTCTCCAGAGAAATGGGAGTGGTGGAGGAAGAGGGTGGAGAGAGAAAAGGGAGGGTGTTCCTTGTGAATGTGAGGTGTTAACCCTGTTACAGATACATTAGCAAATATTTCTGCTTCCTGGAGAATGGGAAAGAAACAGCTCTCTCCTCCTTTCTTCTACTGCCATTTCCTTCCCACATCCATAAATGCAGCCAGGCCTGAAGGCTAAGGCAAATGGCATGCCTATTGCTATCCAGTCATTTACTCCTGCCTCTTCCTCGCACTTCTGGCCCAAACTTCCAGGGTACAGTACCTGTAACTCAGCAATTGCAACCCAGCTAGAGTTGGAAGAAGCCTGCCAGAGTGGCTAGGTTTTCAGACAGTGAGATCTCCTCTAACAATGGCTCTCTCTTGGCCACAGTCACTGCCACAGTGATGATGGGGTCCTCCCACCTGGAAGCAATGTGATCTGTCAGGGTGCTTCTGTGGGGCTGCTTTGTTCCAGGCAAGTGGGAAGCTGTGTAGTACAGTGAATGAAGGAGAGGTAAAAGAGGGTGCCGTGAAGGTAGATGTTTTGCACTGATATCAGGTGGCCTACTGCAAAACAGAATCAAGGGTGCTGACCTCGACAGACTCCTACCAAGCCTCCATGGTCTTTACAGCCAGGGAGCCTGTAGTGGAGAAATGGAAGTGACTTGAGCAGGGTGTCCCCCATCAGCTGGGGTCAGGGCTGAACTGATTCCCAATCAGTTGTTCAGCTGCCTTGCTAGAGCAGAAAGGCTCCCTTTAGTAGCCTTCCAAGCTACCAGTCTCTCCATCTTCCCAAAAAGGGTGAATCAGAGTCAAAGATGCCTCTGCAGATACTCACGACTTTCAAGTAAGGTAGCGCACTGGTCTTTTTAGATACAATACCCAGATTGTACCGGATAAGTAAGATAAAGCAGGATATAATATCCAGATCACACATTTATGATGAACCCAGACGTTTGTGAATGTCAAGAGCTGTCTCCATTGTGACCCTCCCAAATCGCTACAGGCAGCCAGCAATATAAGTATTTATCTGGTCTTTGACACCACCACAATGGCCTAACTCATTGTCATGGAGGTATTTTACCTTTATGGCACCCCATGAAGAAACAAAAGGCTTATATCTGGATTTTAGAGTGAGCAAAGTATGAAGAACTGGGCCGTGGTCACACGGTTGTGCACACTAGGTACACACTGTTGTGTACCTAGGAGACTGAGTTGCCTTGACTCTTGACTCTTCACTCCAGCATCTCAACCAGCCACCCTGCACATAGCAGCACTTTCATAGCTGTGATGCCTTGGTCCTGTGATTTCTGAAATTCCATAAAGTCCTAATTTCAGGCCAAAACTGGAAGTGCAGGAATCTCAGCAATACTGCCCTGTCCACATCAAACTTTACAGGAGGACATATAGAAGAAAGGCATTCATTAGTTCACCTACCTAAGAAATAACCCACTAGTTGTTCTTTTCTCTTCCCCTGCCCCCGTTGATTTCACATAGGTTCTGCAGACCAGAAAGGCTATTCCTTTTAATTCCTTAAATACCTTGTGATTCAAACAGCTTGAATATAGAGGTTTTACTTGCTTCCAGCTGTGGAATGTAACAGTTGGCAGCTGCTCTTGGCATATGCATTGGAAAACAGGATGTCCCCATCTCATCCAACAGTATTCTTTTATGTCACCCATCTTTTCCCCATTACTGGGCTAAGTTCTGGAGGATGGTTTAGAAACAGAGGGCATGTGAGGGGGCAGAAGAACAAGATCTTGATAAGACACATCCATTTATTTTTTAGTGTCTTTAGGGTGGTTGCCCTATGAGAACACAGGGGACAAACCAGAGGAAAGATAATAAGAAATGGAAATACTCTGAGTAGATCATGGCCAAGTGAGCAAAATTCAGCCTTACTGAAGTAGCTGATTCCTGTACAGGCAGGACATTCCTAGCACAGTAATTAATACAGGGAGTGAAGCTTACAGCAGTCGCGGGATGGAGGATAGGGTTTGGAGAGGTCTGGCAGATGCACAGAGAATAGCAAAGCAAGTGACAGAAGTTTGATAGACAGACTGGATCCTCAGCAGTCTGCCCATCTTACAGCTCCACTGATCAGCCTGGCAATTGCGGTAGGATCAGCAGGGGGATAAAAATGAACCCAAAACTGTGGCAGAATGCTGGCATTCATGCACTGTTGGTCCCGAAATAAAGAGGGTTAAGGAGAGGAAGAAAATGTGTGGAGTGTTGGAGCCTTTGGGTTCTCCACATATGGATCCCACCTCATCACACGGGACCAGCCATGAGGCTGTGCTCCTCCCCGGGCCCAGCAAAGCTGTCCAGGGAAAAGAGGCGGGAGGAGGAAATCTTCCGTAATTGCAGCAAAAAGGTCTAGAAATTCCTTCAGTGCATTCAGAATTAATGCACTGCTCCTCCTCCTCCCTTTCTCCTCCCCCTTCAGCTGTAGGTGGCAGGAAAACAAATTGCTGCAGCCCTTACTACAAACCACGCTCCCATCTCCCTTCCCCCAGCCCAGAAGACATGTGCCATTCATAAGCTGCCTGACTGCTGGTCTCCATTATTAAAGCCTAGAAGGCTGATAAATTGGGGATTCATGGAGCCTGCAAGCCTCCAACAACCAGATTGCCATGGAAACCAGAGGCAGCCTCCATCTCCAGCAGAAATGATATTGATCTAGCTGAAGGCAGGGAATTACAATCAAGGAGAGGATATAAAATGTCTCTTTTTTCTTCCCTTTGCCATCCTCCCATTTTCATTTAGAGATCATTAGTTTGTTTCTGTCCATCGTCACACACACGAGGCTCTGCAAACGGAATGCTAAAATGAATTAAGTGCCTGCGGTCAGGCTTTCCACAGCCATCTTGTTGATAACTGTCCCCAGCAGCTGCAACATCAGCAACACCAGCTCTTTGCATCACAGATATCGCTGATATTTCCCATACGCACAGCTGGTGTGCACACACGTAGGAGCCCAATGTGTTTTGGACAGAATGGGCACTGAAACACAGCTGCTGCTCTCCAGGAGGCAGTTCAGCCTTAATGCTGTACCCACTGAAGCTCCTGGGAGCCTTTGCTTTTTGTTTCAACAGGAGGAGGTCATCACAAGTGCTATGACAGTCCAGACACAGGAAGAGGCATTTTCAACGACGAGCACTTGTAGGTAAATCCCCACTTCGACACAACGCAGAGTGGCACAACTGGTGCAGAGCGGCATAGCTGGTGCAGAGCAACCCTCCCTTCTGCCCCAAATCCCCTGTCTGACACTGCTTAATCACAGCCCTCCAGGGATGGAAAGATCAGGAGTCACAGCATCCACCCTGCAGAACTGGGTGGGCAGCTGGACATTTTGCCCGGCTCATACTGCAAAGGCCAGATCCTCCTCGCTCTGTCACCTTACCCCTCGGGTGCCCATGAGAACTCATAAGGGCTGGGAGGTGAAAAGCCACAGATTGACTTAAGGTGGCACGTCGATCTGCACAATTGCCTCTTCCATCCCAAGAAATCTCTGTGACCAGAGATGTGGTGATGCGTGCCCAGTAAGCCCTAGAGGAAAGGAGGGCATAGGGCAGCCCTGCCCCGGGTATTGGCCATTTTCAGAGAGCCAATCTGCACAGTGGGAAGGAAGGAGGGAGGGAGGGAGCTGCCTGGAAAACCCTTCATGAGCTCTCTTGTTACCTGCAGCACTCTTGTGGCAACAGCTATCATCAGTAACTCTGACTTTAATTCAAATCTGGGATTTTTTTTATTTTTAAAAACCAATCTGCTCCAGTTTGGGAGGGACTTTGAAGCCTCTGAACTTTCTGAGTGTTGCATCAAGCCAACCAGTGCAGCTGTCCCACAGTAGTCATCTCGGTTTAATTGGCTTTTTGCAATAAAATTCAATCAGGTGGGTAATGAATTTGGCTTTGACATGAGGGCACCTGATGGGGCAACTGCAAATGCTGGGGAGACATCATAGGGGCACAGTGAGGCAATGCCATGCCCTATACACAGCCACCCAGACCGTGGTGGCACGAGACCAGGTTGAATCACCTAATACCCCAGAGCAACAGGTATGTCTGGGCTGTCAATGGCAAAGTCTCCTCAGTACTGTCCACTATGGTGGAGAAAAAGCACTCCTATGGGGAGCTAAGACAGCCCTTTGCTGAGCTAGCCTACAATAAGGCTTCTCTCCCTCATCAAAGAACTTGTCAGCACTGCTGTGGTTGTCCCATTGGTAACACTGCTAGTCCAAGGCAGCCCTACCTCGGCTGTGTATGGGGCCAAGTAGTAGGGCCAAGCCAAACAGCTGCTCCTCAACTACCTCAAGTAGCAGGGCCAAGCCAAATAGCAGCTCCTCAACTACCTCATGCATAGTCCAATTTGCTATAAAGCCCAGCTCTGCACAGGTCCACAGAGGCTGTGAGTTACCACAGCTCCCACTTGCAGAGCTTCTAAGTTTTTGGCCAAGATGGAACTGCCCATACGTTTGGCTGGGGCATCATCATTTTAATGATGGCTGTCACAGAAGAGGGCCTTATCTGAGGATGGACTCACCTCGTCTGAGTGGCTCTAAAATTACACTGTGGTATGCCTCAGTGGCACCCCACCATTTCATGCTCATGTTGTCTCCACTGGTCCTCCTTTTCTGTAAAGGTCTTTGGCTCCAGTTGTGCCTACTGGTCACAGAGCGATGCTGTGAGATATTCACGTGAATGAACATGTCTTTCTTACTCTTCCTCTCCTGATGGAGCTGTTCCACTTCCATAAATAATGAAATATTCATTGGGTCAGAGGAAAACACTGACTCTGTAGACGGGTGGTGAAGGCACTCATCTGTAATGGGGGAGACCAAACACCACATCCTGGCTCTAGCAAATAATAAATAATTTATACAAAGTGGAACAGCTCCAGCAGGAGGGATCAGGGGAAACTGTCCAGCAGCCCAATGGCTTGCTTGCAAAGGTCACTAGATTTCGCCTTCCTAGGATAAGGCATGGGCTCATCTTGTTTTCTATCCCATTCAGGGAGTACTTGACTCTCATGTGCCAGCTACTCTAAAGGCAGGGAAAGGTTTCTCTTACTACTTTAATCTGCATATCCCATAATTTCTGGTACTGGTACATTATGCTTGGTTTTGACAAATTAAAGGATTCTTTAACAAAAAAAGAGTTTCAGAGAAAAATTCCAGCATATCAGGAGTCAGAAGCCTTGTACGGAGGTGGTTTGAACTGCAGCTAGGCTTGGCTCCTCTGTTTGGGAGAAACAGTGTTTGTGTTTTGCTAGAAATGAGGACGAGTAGTAGTTGCATGCTACATCAGTTAGGAACAGTGCTGGAATTTTCTCCTTGCTCCCTGATGTAAAAATCAGTGACTCCATCCATCTTCTTCACAGTCATTTGGCTTCAGCCATGAAGAGGGTTTCTATCTTGAGGCACAAAGAAACATTTTCTTTCTTATTTTGTGTCTCTTTATTGAGTGCAGTGAACAGTGATGGGCTAGTATCTCTTGAGACCAGAGTCTGCTGTTCATCCAGAGAAGCAGTGCTGTGCATTTCTTCCCTCTGCCTTCCTGCTGGGCCTCAGGTGTGTTTGGGAAAGGTTGTGTCATGGACAAGAGGTCAAGTCTATTCCCTGTGCCTGGCACCATGTTTAGCCACACTAACAAGTCTTCCAACAAAGGCTTGGCAGTAGTGCTGGGATGGGTTTCTGCAAAGAGTACCTTCATCCCCAAAGATAAGCTTAAAGGCATGTGCCAAAATTGTTGACACTGCTGAAGAATCTCTGAAACACACACTAGTCCCACTGAGTTGCAAACCTGCATCACCCTGAATTTCCATGCTGACCACCGGGAGCTCTACTGTGGGATGGGTGCAGGACTGAGCAGGCATGGTACAGGGTTAGGAGATCGAGGTGACAGTCATGCCTGCTCAGTTTGTCAATAAAGAGGTTACTTCCTTTCACTGTGCTTTCATCAGCTGGATCCCTAGTGTACCAGCTGAATAACACACTGTGAACGCAACGGGCCAGACAGAATCGCTGCTTGGATAAATTGCAGCAGTCCTACTGAAGATAGATTTACAGAAGCCCTCTGATCAAACCCTTTGAATGTGGGGGATTTCCATCCCTTCTAACCACAAGGGAAAGCAGAAGATCAGTATTACAATACTGCACCAAGTCCCTCCCAGGGGAAGAAATATACTGACCATCTGTGAGCAGATCTAAGATTAAGACAACAGACTCCTTCAACTCACAGGTCTCCCTGAAGTGCAGTGGGGCAGGCTCCAGACCAGGGCTTGGTACCCTGGGGCGGATCCCTTGTTTCAGCACTGATGACTGAAGATTACTCTGACTTGCTTACGGCGCTGATGCTGAAATCACAGGTGAAATCCTAGCCTTGCATAAGTTAGTGAGGCTTAAATTTCAGCCCTGTAGCTGCACCTACAGCTGGTGAGTGTTGCCTCCAAACAGACTGTAGAAGATAGGAGGAAGGAGGGAGGAAGAAGGCAGGCTTGGAAAAGAAATTCTGGGATAAGTAACATGGGGTGTCTAAGATGATGTACATACTCTTTCGTTTCTAAGCCCACACTCAGTGCAGGGATGGAGTCCTACACTCATCTGAAAACTAGGCAGTTGTGGACTCAGTCCACGTGAGCTTGCATTCACATCTCCCTCTTTATAGGCTTGTGTCATTTCCAAATCAATGGGTGCCCAAAGCCTCTAAGAACAGCAAGGGGATTTTTAAAAGTACTTTCCACCACCTCAACGTCAAATTATTTTTACTTTATTCTATCTTCCATCTCTTCAAATGGTTATCCATTAAGGTCTTAGAAACATTTTTCACAGCCTCTAAGACAGTTCTGCCAAAGTCAGCAGCACTGGGGAATGCTCCTGCAGACTAGTCATAGCTTTCTCTCCTGCCCTCCCATCCCCTTCCCTGTACGTGCAATGCATTGTCAGCTATGGTTCTGCAGCACTGCACCACTTCAGCATTGGGATTTGGATGATCTTCCAAATGTCAGAGAGATTTTCTTCTTCATTAAGCCCTGTAGGTTACAGGTAATGCCCGGTTATCGTTACTAGCAGCCCCAATTACCATGTTTTGCTGAAGGAAGATGGAGAGGTTGAATAGTGTCTTCCACCTTCTGCATTCTGTCATAATGAAAAGAGGACTCATTTGCTATTGCCTCAAGGTACAGCTTGAAAGTGTGTGGTCCTTTGAACACTGGATAATTAGGACCTTGTGACCTTTATCTAAGACTTATTTACATGAAGCCTTGAGTATCATTTTTTCCTGTAATTAGGAGGAGAGCCCTTTACATCTCTGGGCCCTGTCCAGGTTTCCATAGTTCTTTTCCTGACTACTCTGCAGCCCTGTAAAGGGCAGATGTCCAACATGGGCTCCTGGCTGCCAGGACCTCAGCTGAGATTTTCAGTTCTGTTCCAGTGTCCCATGCTGGCAGTGATGTAGCTAAAGACACAGAAAGAAAAAGGAAACATTTCCATAGATCACATTCACACTGGTGATGATAAAGCCAAGGCTCCTTGTATGGTACAAGCCATTAGAGCTAAAGGACATGCAAAGGAAGACTTTAGCAGAGAATACAGAACTGGGAAGAAAGTCACAGTTCTAGTAACCTGCAAAACCAGACCAGACTCCCCTTCAGAGAACAGCTAAGTACGCAATAAAAGCATTCTCCATCATTCAGTTTTTCCTCATACATTATTGTTAAGAGTTTCTTCTACTTTCTGTCTGAAAGACAGGCAAAGAGGAAAGTTAGGGAATGAGAAAGATCTCCTTCTAGTTTTGAGAAATATATCGTGGCTAGAGACCTGTTCAAATTGAGCTTGCCTGAGCTGGTCTTTCACAGGCCTACTGTAGGTCCAGAACTGGAGGTGGAACCTACCCCACAGAGCTGATGCCAGTGGCTTGACTTGTAAGCCTCCTGTCACTGCTTACATTTTCTTTGGTTCTCGTGGCCACTGCCCAATATCACAGACCATCATATGGCTGAATAAAATATTTGTGCAGTGCCTTTACAAAGAGGAGAACTCCCAAGTCCACAACAGACCTGGATGTCATTGCAGTCATCAGTGCTCACTGCGTAGTTGTCTTCAAAGAGCAAAGATGTTGGTGTGCCTAAGGACTGTGATGAGGAGCAAAACAGAAGAAATACTGCCTTTCTGGGAACACATGTATAGCCTTTACTGGACTAATGTGTACAGCATTTGTCACCCCATCTCATATAGGACATTTGCAGGTTTAAAGGGAGTGCACAAAAAAGGAAACAAAGATGCTAAAAAGCACAGGAATCACTTAATATAAAAAGCAACTGAAAGCACTGCTTGTGTTTTCTTCAGAAAAGAGATGAACTGCAAGGGTTATGGAACTATGACCTCTGCATATGTGTGGACTATATGATACCATAATCATTGGCACAAAGTAGGGCTATCAGAAGCTTTTGCTCTTTCAGTGACATAAAAGCATAGAAAGCATAGAAACATATTTAAGATAATGGTGGCCAATTCATTGCCAAACTTCCTGGCCATTGTACAGTTGGTTGGAGTTGGGGAAGTTGTTGACACTTAAGTCAATCTGGTATTATGCATTTATGTATATGCCATATAAAGCCACAGTTACACTTAGTATCAAGAGATAATACATCATGCTTTAACTGGTAAAAAAAAATCCTAGACAGCAGAGGACAGGGATGAGTCCCAGCACTAGAGAGGCGATTTACCCCAAATCTGCCCATGGCAATATTTGGTGCTGGCAGCTGCAAAGAAGTACAATAAATAGATGTTAGGTCTGACCTGGCTTGGCAGTTCTATGTTCCTCTATCAGTCATTTGCATGGACCCTTGGGAGTACAACTTCTTGCCAGAGTCCATCGAGTTGCCATGGAGACTGGAAGTGATCACTGAACTGCCACTGATAATCCAGTATTAATGCACCTATTATATAATTCTTGAGGAATGTCTAACTCATCTGATCGTGCTGACCTGGTGAACTTTCCCAAGCCCTTTCCTCTGCACATGGCAGTCATCTGTACCACGGAGTCAGCACTGCTGTCTTTAAAGTACTACTCCTTGGAGTTGTAAATCCCAGATACAAGCTTGCAGAGTATCAGCTATCTGAAAAGTTCAGCTTACTTGATCCTAGTGTAACGATGACAATGGTGGTGGTGCAGAGCACTGCTGGCAGCTACAGCAAACAGCTGCCACTTAAACTTCATTGTCCATCTGTCTATTCTGCCCACTGGTCTGCTATCTGAGCCCTTCTCAGCATAAAACTTGGTTATTTACGGCAGAAAGCCTTCCTCCCACGTGTGGTTTTCTGAAGATGATCTGGGTGTAGTTGTAGTAGACCACTTTGGAAAACATTGTAACAAGTAGACAGTGCTTTTAAGCAAAATCTAAGTGGAGTTGAACTATTGGCCTTGGTTGTAGAGAGCCATGTGTTAGCGCGAGCGAACAAACACTATGCAACATGACCACATGCCATGACATTAGTACCCACTGCCTTAAACAGCACTACTAACAGTATGTACTGCTTGTTAGAGCTTCTTCCAATGGAGATGTGCAAGAGCGTAACACTCTCAGCGAACCTCGATACACCATCTAGAAAGTTTGGTATTGTACAAGTTCAAGACTGATAGCATTGTTCAGTAGGAAGAATACTATAAAGATGTGAAGAAGAGTGAGGCTGGCCAACCTCCCCATGAACTCTGTGTAGTGTGCCATGATCAACGAGGAGGGGCTCCTGCTTCACCACTAATTCATTAAGCATAGTTCCTACCGATGTGGGGAAAGCTGCATCTCCTTAGAAAATAACAGACCTGAGGTACACATGGGACCAGAGACAGGATTTCATTGCCACAGAAGAGGAAATCCTGCACCTGTAGCAGATAGTGTGTAGGTTTCCTGTTCTCTGGAAAACTGTGACATTCTACTTTCCTCACCCTGCCCCTCACATAGCTATTTGCACCAAAGCAAAGCAGGCTGTGAAATACCTATGCAATGCTTATACCCATGTAGACACAATGCAAAGATTAAAATTTTCAGAGCAATTGAGGACTAGGCACACGCTTTGACACCTTTCAGCATGTTGCAGGTAACCCACATTGCATTTATAGTCTTACTTCGTCGCTGGAGTAGTACTACAGACAAGAAAATGCTGGCACGCTTGCTTGTTCCCTCTGGGACAGTCATGGGAAGACTATGGTATTTGCATTGCTTTCTTCACCTGCCAGGTGTAGCAGCAGAGATAAGCTCCCATGAAACAGAAATGGTAGTGAGGGTGTTCTGCCTCATGCCAGCTACCCATGGGCCAAGACTAAAATTCCTGTTATACAACTGCAATCGACTTGCGTAGCGCAGGCTGTACCTTCTAGCTGGTACATGACAATAGACAGTCTCCCTTTCTAAATCTTTATATAGCCAGTGCTCCCTTGGTGCAGCAAGTATTGTCCTTCCATCAATACACTGATTGAAGTGAAAATAAAGAACTGATTCAACTCTAAACCATGAAAAAGGATCCGTAGGGACTTGCTCCCTCTAAGGAAGTGAAGATGGTGCCTCCCAGTGCTCCTTGCTTGCAGGATACAGGGCCCTGGGGGAACGGCTGGCCCGCTTACATGCAAAGCAATTGTCATGTGGCTGATTTTTCATTTCAGCTGTGAAACTGCTCCATTGTAAAGCTATTTCATCAAGGAGAAGAAAGCATTCTTCATTTCCCAACAAAAGAAGATCCATTTGTTTCCTTAGGCACAATTTACTCTTTCACATTTCTGGACTTTGTTGTATTCTTACCTGACAATTTGAGAGTGCTTTTGATGTGAGAGCTAGCCAAATTCGGAGGTGAGACTCGAAAACCTGTACAAAGAGAATCTAACATTGTGTGACATTCACCTCCCCTCCTCCCCATAAGGCACAGAGCAGCCCATCTTCTTCTATAGTCTGCTGTGCTGGATGCTGATCTCACTTCAAAGCTGCGCTAATGTAGACACTTTCCAATAACTTTGATGGAGACTCTTTGGGTTTAATCCAATGCAACATAGATTAGAATAAGTCTCACCTCCTCATCCATATGTAATGCATAAACTCCCTCCTACCCCTTTTGAATTTTGTCCTGTTGAGTAGGCTGGCATCTAAGGGAGCCTCTCTAAGCATAATACCAACACCAAAGAGGCAAAGTTGGAACATAACAAGAAAGCCTATAAATATAAGTCTTGGCAAGGATGCTCAGTTAAGAGAACACTTTCTTGGCATGCAAGTCACCCACCAAAAGATGCAAAGAGAACTAAGAGATTGTCCTTCTTATATCAATCCCTCATTGCCGCTGAGCAAAGCCCACCAACTTATTCATGCCTTACCCAGGTTGGATTCCATATACTTATTCCATCTACTTTTTGATATATTGAGGATTGCTTAGTAGTTCCCCTACTGTACAACTGGGAATGCCTGGGGTTCCAGATCAACTAATGCGGGACACAGGACAGTTGTTTGAAGCCATTTCCTGAGCCATTACCAACAGACAGGTAGAGTATGTGGAAATGAATAACGAGGAGAGCTAAGAGCTGTCAGGGGAATTAGTGAATGGTATGAAGAATCACCCAGCCTCTTCCCTACTCCAGAAACATTAAATATCAAGCATTAAAAATCATGCACTTCTCTTTATCTTGTTAGTTACTCCTTTCCCTTCTTCCTGTCTTTTTTGTCCTGCCCTTAGGTTAAGGCAAAAATATCTTCTGGATATAAATGAAATGTCCTTGCCTTTTGCTTGTCTTTGCACCGGGGAAGATATCCACAAATAA
Source organism: Actenoides lindsayi (assembly GCA_025331215.1). Classification (NCBI taxonomy): domain Eukaryota; kingdom Metazoa; phylum Chordata; class Aves; order Coraciiformes; family Alcedinidae; genus Actenoides; species Actenoides lindsayi. The sequence continues at coordinate 35,198 of WTSP01019182.1, read as the reverse complement.
CATGACACAGGCATTGTAGTAAAATTCAAGGCAGATGAACATCATCACACAAAAGTAGCACGGTCGGCACGCCTCACGGTAGCAGCAGCTAAGCATGCCATGGCAACCAGCCAACTGATGACACTGGCTAGGAGCCAATTTGATTTATTTTTGGCAGCCTGACACCTCGTACTACTGTGCCAGTCTTCGATCACAGAAATGGTAAGAGATGACCTTTGAGAGCCAAGGGGATGACTTCTGGGAGAAGGGGACTGATGAAGCTGAAAGAGGATCTGTCTCCAGGCTGGAGGAGTACTGGAGTGGCAGATGTTTGGTAGCCCTCCCTCTTTTGTGAATGACCATCACAGACCATGCCAGCAACCACCACTGTTGCCTTTGCTGAGGGATTACTGGGAGGAAGGTCAAGACACAGCAAATGTCTTTAAGTCAGAAAGAGTAAGTGCCACAAGAGAAACAGGTTTAAAGAGATGAGAGGAAGTAATAGGATGAAGGTAGGAAAAAGAAAATACAGGTTTTCTTTTAGAACATTTTTCCTGTCTGTGGGACCTTCTATACCTGTTGATGCTCTTTTGTGGAATATTCTTTAAGGAGAAAGCAGCTTCTTATAATTCTGGACATTGTGCTACAGAGTTATTGCAGAATACAACCCATCATCCTCAGAGAGATGGACAAGAAGGCCTACTTAATCTTTTTTGCATTTCTTTCTTGGATGGCTCTAGGGGCACTTGCCCAGCTGTTCGAGTTTGTGATTGAAAGGATGATACCATATTGGAATAGGAAAAAAAAATCTATATTCATTAACATTTTAAAGAGACTATCAGCTTGACTGTGGCCACACACCTTCCATATTTGCTTTCTGCAAACATTGGTAAGCTTGAGTATTACTGTACGCATACTGAATAAGTATAAATAGATGCACATACTGGTCTTGAACACTCAGTCCCTGAAAATTCATTTTTAAACATGTATTTGGAGATTTTCCAATTTATTCTGTTGGCTAGGTACTTATATAAGTAACAGTATCATATTCAAATGCATATTAAATCATGCATTTAAATGGCCACTTCAAATGATGTGGCCATAAATGATTGGCCACTTCAAATTATGTTAAAGACAGCAAGAGCACAGGGAAGGTGCCTGCAAATAAGTTAGAATACTGCATAGAAATAAACCATTCTTTGATAAATGGTGACTCAAAACAGGTACAATTAAGGAAATGAAATAGACTGCTACTATCAATGTCCTACATCTATCCATTAGAGCAGATAAATCTGAATAAAAACAGAATGTTAATTCAAAGCAGAATCACTATTCCTCTTTAGGAATATGGCATCCCAAGTCTTAAGTAAGAGTTAATTAGCACTCGTTATCCTGTGTACAGAGGATTCAACGGATTCAGTCTGTCCTATTTTTCCCATTGATGTTTGTACCTTTGCCCAAGTATAAAAACAACACGAGTAGAGCATGCAACATACCAAATTAGATTTCACAAATCACATGACATTTATTCTGCCACTCAACTCATCACATAAAGTAAGAACAAAGGGCTGTAGACCTGGACAACATGAAGCCAACTTGGACGATGCAATTTCAAGGCTTATCTCTAGAAATGTTTAAATGAAAGAAGGTAAACCAAACAACCCTTTGTTGTTGCGTACATTCAGTTTAGACTCACGTTCTTGAAGGCTGCTCCCATTGTCCACAACTTAAATCATAAAATGTTCTGCATGAGCTCCTCTGCCAGTACTTATCTGTCCTTTTGGTTATCTGTTCTTTCATTTCTGTCCACTTTGTTGAGCAGGAAGAGTTTCCTGAAGCCCTGAGTTAGCTATGAAGCTTGGAAGCCTAATTAGAGAGTGGGAATTGTAATTTGTGGAAGGGAAGTAGTAGACCAAATGAACGAGAAACATCAGTAAGTGCAAGACCGCTGTGACACATTTTTGCCCTGACAAGCTAATGAATGAAGAAGGCCCTGTACAATTGAATGTCTCATGAATGTGAAGGCTAGGTATGCCTGGCACTGCCTCTTGATTGACTTCTATGTGGTGCCTACATCTGATGTTACCTTTTTCGTTGTTTATGGTCTCTTTCTTTGACAATCTAAGGAAGGCAAAGAAGAAGAGCAAATGTATCCTCAGATCTTTGATGCATTTTCTACCCAGCTCAGTACCACAATTCAAAACCAGCTCTTCTTTATGGTTTGCAAACACTATGCCTCTGTCAAAAGTGCTCGCTTTTGTCTCTCAAAACTTTTCACCTCTTCCCAGGGGAACTAGTTAACTCGGTCAAGAGCAAAGAACTGAAAACATCTCCCAGAGCAACTGTTTGCATTCAACCCTTTCTTCTGTCCTTACTCACTGAGCTGTCAGGGCCTTTAATCTTCTCTTTCCCTATGTGATCCTCTTACCATGTGGGTCTAACTCAGCTGATATGTCTAAAAGCTTCACGCAAGTATGGCTGTCATGGGCTACTCCAAGTACAGAGGCTACAAGTATTGATGGGGATGAAACTATAAGCACTGCTGATAACAAGATGTTCTTGACTAGGATGTGGCTGTACCAGGAATCTCACCCATTCACAAGCAGATGGAAAAAAAAAAAAATGGTTTTGGCTCCTTCTTGACCATTCCACCAGCAAGGCTAAACGGCCTCCTGCAGTATAAGAGTGCTTTTGCCTTGTGAGATTTTCAGCTCAAATTGGCAGTCAGACTCAAAATGGAGTCTCCAGTGAGCTGGTATCAGCTTGGGTTGTTTTGTTGCCCCACTAGTGTGCTAGCGTAACTGGGAAGGTTTATTGCCCTTTTGTATATATAGAGCCTGGGGAACTCTTCTGGGCTCCTCCAAGCTTCCCAGATGGCTGACACTTTCCCACCAATCTGGAAGAAAGGCCTGGATGGCACCTCCACATAGGGGAACAGGAGCCTCAAGAGGAGGTGCAATATTTCCAAAAGCTGCTGGGAAGCAGAGAAGAGGGTGTTAAGCAAGAACATGCCACACCCCTAAAACCCAACAAGGGGGTTCTCTTGTCAACCCTCAGTCTAACCTTTGCACCAGCTCTTGCTGGCCAACATCAGATGCCTCCCCAGGAGACCACGGGAGGTATCGGTTTCTAGAGAAGCCCGATCCCTAGTGAGGCATTCACTCACCTGTTTTCTCTTCGGTTTGGCTGCTCTCCACTGTCTCCATTTGGGGTTGCGCTGTTGCCTTGGCAGTAGCATCCTCTGCGGCAGGGGTGGTGGTGGCAGTGGTGTCAGCAGCAGGCACGTCGGCTTGTTTAGGCTCCTCTTTGTCTTGGGCTTCATCAGCCTTCAAGGATGGCGAGTTGTCAGTGGAAGCTTTAGTGGCACTTTCCGTCTCAGCGGCGGCAGCAGCAGCAGGCTTTTCCTCCGAGGAGGCAGCAGGAGCGGCAGCCTGTGGGGCTGGCTGCTCTGAGCCCGTGTCGGTGGCTCCATCCCCTTTTTTCTCCTCCGCTGGCACGCTGCTGTCTTTGCTGCCCTCCTCCAGCTGGGCACTGTCAGCGGCGGCTGCTTCTGTGGCAGTGGGAGCCTCACTCTCTTTGTTCTTGGCCGCTCCACCAGCGGGACCTTCCTCCTTCTTGTCAGCGGCATCAGTCTCAGACGCCGGGGCATCTCCCTTCTTCTCCCCCTTGAGCTTTTTCCTTGTTATGTGTCCACGGAAGCTGGCCTGGATTTTGGTGGCTGCCTTATGAGCTTTATCTTCTGGTTTGATGCCATCTTGCTCAATCTTTTGGTCCCCATCCTCATTTTTTTCAACCTTTGAAGAAGAACAAGGGAGGAGACAACAGGGAGATAAGTTAAGATCTCTCCAGGTGCAGCCCAGGCTCTGGTTTATTGGGAATGTCCCACCCTCCCCACCTGCTAACCAGAGACAAGTTTCCAAGCAGCCTTGCCATTTGGTACGGGTTTGAAGCCAGGTGGCTCTAATTTCATCCTAGGCCTGGACAGACATGGGGGGGTCTGTAAAAGGAATTTAAAGCACCTCATCATCTCTGCCAGCAATGCTGAGAGTACCTTGGCTGCACGGAAAGGCTTGTACCAGCTAGGTTGTCTCTATTCCCAAGATTTATTTTGAAATACACCAATTTTTTCCCCTACTCATTTTCCAGACGCTCTCCCGAGGGGGATTTCCACAGTCCTTCCAAACCCGCCTTTGCCTCCAAGTCTTTTGTTTCTTTTTAATGACACCTTGTTTCACAGGTGCGTGACTCCAAGGACACCAAGCGTTTTGTCTTTTACAGCTTTTTGTCTCAAGATTGCCAACAGAGAATAGGATTGGTGCCCGCCCCACCGCAGCTGCACGCTGTCAGACACGCACAGATATTCGCAGGGTATACTCCTCACAAATGTCTAGCCCAGAAGCACTCCAAGCACTTTGCCTCTTCTCCCCACTCACGGTTTCGATGAAAGAATAATCATCAGATAGAGATCAGTCTTTCCAATTTCAGCAGATTATTATTTCTTCAACTATTGGGGAGAATTCAGCCGTGCAACAAAGAACAGGCACACCCCAGGTTTTTTAGACTTAAGTCTAAAAAGCTTGACCAGAACAGAGCCTGTGCCTCACACTGATCTGCTGCAGACAGATAAAGCTCAGCTTGCAAACCCCCACTGAAACTACAGGACACGCCATGCTTCACCCCAATAATTTAGCAGCCCTTGGGCAAGCAACAGCTCAGCTGCATATTGATGAAAGGACACTGTTCTATTAATATTCCCATTGGGAAGCACTCAAAAGAGCTACTCGGAAGCTGAGCCACTGGCCTCTTTGCTGTCTGCACCTGGTTTCCAACACTGGCTCAGGACTCAAAAGAAAGAAAACGAGCTGGCTGAGAAAGATAGCAAGTGTTTATTCCTGAGTGGGAAGAGGAATCCACTCCTTAGGCCATCGCAACTGAGAGGTGCCATCTGGGGAAAGGCCCAGGACCAGAAAAGCAAAGAGAGAGAGAGGGCAACCTAAAAATACATTCAAAAAGACTGCAGTAGGAATAAGGGAAAAAAAGCCACTGCAGCATGCACACGTGGCAGTGGAAACACCATGCCTGTGAAGAGGGGCAGAGAGGACTGGCCACAGTGGCAGCGATCACTGGGACAAAGACTGGAAGAGATCATTTCCACAGCGTGAGACAAGGTCAGGAGCACACATGTGAGAAAAGCCGTGCCAGTGAACCAAACACTTGGCCACCAGCCTGCCAGAGGTGGCACCCACTGGGTCCCCAGCGAGCACAGAATCCCCCACTCCAGGACTGGTGCCCACCTGGGATCGCTCCCCGGCTAAAGAGGGGTGAGCTCGAGTGGGTATGGCAGTCAAGGAACAAGCAGCCCCAAACCATCAAGGAAAAGAGCCACTCCATATAGCTGTGCAGGGGTGAGGATGGGTCTGTGTACAGCAGGAAGTAAGTGTGGGAGTGAGACCAGGTACCAGGATGCTAACACAGGGGGTGGGTGAAAAAGCCTGTGAATGAATATGCAACTGATATTCATACACAGAATTCAGCACAAGGAGTTTTCATGCTCCTGACCATGCCCAGGGACAGAGCGGTTGCGGTACATATCACAGGGGCACAACTGAGCAGTTACATCTATGCTTCCCCAAGTGCATTAAGTGAGGCGGTACGGAAAGTGGGCTTTCGTGTTCGTCTCAGCTTGTCAGAGAGCAGGTGATGGTTATGTGTAAAGACAATGCAGACGTTAGCATGCTGTAACCACTCAGGTATGTCTTTTTCTTGCATAGCGAACTCTGCACAGCATCTGGGGTAAGCTTTGCAGCCTATTTCAGCACAAGGGGATGGAAACGAACCCAAAGTACCTTTAGAAGGTACGCATTCACAGAAGAGCTGTGATCCAGCCAGGATCACGCGGGCCAGAGCTCTGCACAAGCTCATCCATCCTGCTCCTTAGGCAAGTTTTGCAGCTTTCAGTAAGTCCTGTGTTGCATTACACTGTAGCCACAGCAACATGAAGATAGACTAGATACTCCTTTATAGCACTGTGTAACACTTAGGTGCCCTAGCTTTGACTTTTTCTCCCTAAGGACTGTGGCCAGCTTCAAACAGCAACAGGATTGGGAGACTGGAAAGACAATTTAGACATAACTACAAGGTCCAGTCCCATACATATGCCCGATTCCTGCAAAACCATTAGTGAATCACAGAATCACAGAATGTTAGGGGTAGGAAGGGACCTCGGAAGATCATCTAGTGAAACTCCCCTACCAGAGCAGGATCAAATGTAATAAACTACATATGTAATGTACGAATGTAATAAAATTGTTAATCCCTGGCCAAAGATGAAAACCACAGACTGAAGGGCCTCTTGCCACTGGCCTTGCTGCTCTCACATCCCACATACAAGCCATCGTGAATTGTAGTCTGCTACATGCATGCCTTTCTGGATTCCAGGGGCATTGCCCTGTTACCTGGGCTATGCAGCCCTGAGAAGGCTTATCTCCTTGCCACTCCTAGCAGGAGGGCAGTGCACAGCGAGCCTCAGGGGCAGCCCTCCTGCGATCCTGACAGATGAACTGATGGAGGGCTGTGAGTGCCACCCAGCTCTTTATCTGGCAGGGAGTAGGACAGCACTTTTTCTCTCCAGGGAGGCCAGACTGAAACCTCTCACCCGCACCTACTGTGTTACAGAGCTAAAAGGTTGCTATTCCGATGACATCATTGTCCTCTTATCCCAGTTGGGATGACATCAGTTTTGAGTCCTTGCCAGATCGCAAGGTTTACAAATGCAAAATGTATTTCCAACAGGGTGCTTTCAGCATAATTTCAGATATGAAAGATAAGAAACACAAGGCTGGGGCAGAGGTGGAGTTTAAGTCATGGATGAAAGAAATGTACTAATAGTTTGTCTGAGCCAACTGTGGCCCTCAGGAATCCCATTTCTATTCAGTCCTTCCCCACTGAAGCATCCCAGGCATTTAAACTCACTTATTTTCAGGCTACTGGCCTGCAGCTACTTCTGGGGTAGGGTACGGTATCCATATAGTATGTGTGTCATGTTGTGTAACAATGGGTTGGGTGAGAAACAGATTGTTCAGAGAGAAACTTCTGTTCCCACAAAAAAAAAAGACAAGGCTTTTCATCTGTGGATTATACACACAGCAGATAAACCTTAATTAAGGAAGCTGCTCAAAAATAACCTGTATACATTGAAGCTCCTGGAAAGCAATTTATCTTCCTTGGAAAGCTAAAAGGGTGAGTCAGGCCTGCCAGGAAGTATCAAAAAGCATCTTAGTAGAAAACAAGAAATCTGTCTGCCTTATCTATTTGCCATGTATGTACGACATCTTGGTTGTAGTATTGTGGCTGCAATAAAGTGACTGTTACTACTAGAGTTTGTACAGAAGCTATAGCTCCCAGACAGGAATCAGGTCTGGTAAGGATAGTTTTAATATATCAGCATTACATCACCCCCACCCACCCCCTTCATTTACACATTCATGTGTAAAGTCAAGTCATACTAATACTTAATGTTGACATATTCATGACATTGTAAGTGTGCATGCAACATATTGTCATTTTACTCAGAGCAAAGGTCCTCTGTTTCATTTAGTGTGAAATAAATCATAGATACTTCCATGACAGAAGGACTTGAAATCATTGAGACCTGTGGGTACATAGCTATATGGAAGTATAACAGGACATACGTAGTCAAACATGTCCATTGTTTTGTTCAGATCATACCCACCAAAGCCAGTGTGCAAATATTTGCCTTTAGGAGACACACTGTTAAGCTTTTATGTCTTAATCTACACCGCCCACAGCATCTTTCCTATCCTAGAGGGATGATCCTCTCACCACCTCCATCTGCTTGTCTGCCACACCTCCAGGTTTCTAGGACATCCCTTCCCAGACAGACTGTTCCTGTAAGTGAGACTTTCTTCACTGTCATGTAACTGAGAGAGTGGAAATAAGAAGCTAATGTTTAAGGCACAGGTAGGGCAGAGGTTTGTTCTTAGGTACCAAAAATGTGGAAATGGCATGGAGCTGTGACCTCAAGATTTCTAATCTTGGGTCATGTTTCCATCTTCCATCTCCAAACTTACAGCTTACAGAAGGGTCAAAACATGGCGAAGAATGAAGTGTTACTATAACCTCCAGGCCCTTATAAATGTCTCACATGCTGGTACATCAAGAAAGGAGAAAGGGAGGAACTAGATGTTTTCCAGATGTTCCATGTGTTTGCAGCCAGACATGGGCAAAGAGCAAGAAAGAAGGGGACTGGGTGCTTTGGTCCTTGCTTTCTCTTTGTCCACTTATCTCTCATGGTGTGCTTTGTTTCCTGGCCTTGGAGAAATAATCACATAGTTTTGTATTTTGGATGCTGGGATGGAGACATCAAGAAAGAATTTACTGTTCCATTAAAAGGTCTATCAATATTATACAGTCTCCTCTGCCCATCTCTATAGCTCTCCCTTTCCTGGTGTTACTCTGCCCACCAATATGTAGCATGTGTCTGCCTCCTTTATGTTCATCCTAGGATCAGGCTGCTATACACTCAGTCATCATCCTGGTACCCCACTCCTTTCTGCCCTTAGACAGGAGCTCCTCTTTAACATAACACCAAATCCTAGAGCCCTTAGATTTACGTTGCCATCTCCTAGTATTCTGAAACCCACGTGCCACGAGTTCAGGTTTAGGACTTATGCAGATTTCATCAGAGAAGGCATCAATACTGGACATCCAGAGGACCACTGACAGTTACCAATAACCCACTTACAACCCAAGGGAAATATAATACCCTATTATTAAGAAAAAAAAAAAAGACAAACACAATCCATGTTCTCCATACATGGATATAAGGACCCAAAGTGATTCCTTTCTCATACATCTGCGCTAAGGTACGTGTGGAAATCTTTCCAAGGTACGTGTGGAAGCCCTTCCTTCAGCTAGCTGGGTGAAATAGAGCTGAATCAACTAATTGCCTGTGGTGACTGTGGGCTTAAGATGCATCTCAGCCCATGCTCTAACTTGACTAGAGCACAATGTCTGTTGCTACTGATGTTATTCAATGTCACTTGGGCCCAGACTCACAAAGAAATTCAGGCACCTGACTCCCATTGATTTCACATGATTGAGTCACCTCAACACTTTTGTGGGTCTGTCTCCACATGACCCCATTTGTATCAGAGATGGCATTTAAGGAGCAGAATGCCTTAAAAAAAGACCAGCTGTCTCCCCAGAAGGAGTGAAGCATGGACACATGAGAGAGACAAAAGGCTTTCACGCCTTGTGAAGTGAGGAAACAATTTAGCACAGAGAACAGCTTTTTTTAACCCAGTTAAATGGTGTGAAGACACCTGGCTAGAGGATGGCACCTCTCAGCACAACCTGTCTGCAAGGTGAGGAAACAAACAGAATTCCTTTTTTTCCCAGGACGACTATGGCAATGGTGGGTACAACACCCTTGAGAGAGGAAAGGTTAATTCACCTCTCTGAAGGCTTATACAGGATGGTTCCCCAGGGTATAACTAGGAGGGTTTCAGCTCTCCAGTTTCAAATCTTCTAACAATGGAGTTTCCATCCTTCCCCCAACAAGATCCTCTCACACGTAGGAAATTTCCCCTCTATTTTATGGTGCCTGGAATGGAATAAGCTAATGATGGTCAGGTAGATGGGTGGATGTTATTCATTTGTGTACAGTGACTGAGAAGACAGAAAATAATCTAAGCCTGACCTATTTAGATATTTTAAGTGTGCCTTCTCAATAAATCTATTATACTCTCTTCACCTGTTTTGTGACTCTTCTTCTCTTTGTCAACATGTTTCTATTAAGCTGGTGGTCAGCTATGGTGTCATCTACCACCTTGAAACTCCTAGAGCTCCAGTGCAGAGAGAGGCACTCAGTACTGCCTATGCTGCCTTTGCAGGCTTCGTGAAAGAAAGAAGAGCCTCGCCCTCAAAGCTGATGCAAAGTGGCTGATGTCCAAGACTCATGTTTGCTGGAGCACAGTGGCTTGTGGATGTCATTGGGCAAAAGCACTTGCCTTGGGGCTGATCTGGGCTCCCTGGTGCATTTGCTGGTTGTGGGTCACAGGATGCATTCACTCATCTTTCATTTCAAAGCACACAAAGTCTCAGAGACAGGGTTGCAGCTTACCAAGGCAGTGCTTTTATAGTGTGTATGTGCTGGGCTATGACCTCAGTGTGTGAGGGCACTTGAGGGCACAAGGTATATATGGACTGTGCTGAAGGCCTCGGGTGTTTGGCACGATCACCATCTATACTCTTGCTCCAGGTTGAATCCTGGCACATACTATGCTCTCTGTTGTGCCTAGTCTCCTTTTTGGAGGGAAATACTTGTGTTGCTCCAGAAGGAGACAGCCAGCAGGTGTTCAGATGAAGGGACCAAAGCCTGAGAATCAAGCAGGAAGGTATCCAAGCTGACAGTATATACCCACTCCCAAAATAGACCATGTTGAAGAAATTCAGCAAAAGGACCAGGTGAAAAAATTCCCTTGAAATATGCTTTGATTAAAAAAGTCCATTCAAAGAATGTGATTTCTTCTGCAGATGGACTTAAGACAGAAACAGAAGCTTGGATGTTCACAGAGAAATTTTATCGAGGCTCAAACTATGTGTTCTATGTGGTCCTGTTTGAAGTACTTTGGGCAAGGATGGTGTCTGATATGTGAATTATTTTAAAGTAACACCTTCAGATTCTGAATCCTATGGTCTGCTGACCATGATCAAGCACTGAAACCCTGAATTATCATTTCTCTCCCTCCTCACCTTTTCTCCCTCACTCTCTCTTTTTATTTTTGCTTGCTCAGTATTGAACTCCACAAAAATTTTCAGGGAATTTATATTAATCTCTGGTGGCTCAGAGTGCCTGCCCCCATGAGGGCTGGGCACATTTCCTTCTGCTCTAGCTGCAGCCAAGGGCCAGAGGCTAATTGACAGGTCAGATTTGCTTCCCTGAAATCTGGTGCAGGCAGCTGCTGAGCCTCCCCAGAGTCCAGGGTTATACAAGGTCTCTAGAGCCATGTCCACGAGAAGCAGCAGCTTGCGTCCTGCAGCTCCTACCTAATTTCCTTCATGAGAACACAGAGCTGCACCCAGCTCTGGTGATAGAATTTGTCCCTACTTCTCCTCAGACTGAGTAAACTGCAGGCAGGGATCCTACAAGCCTTTCCACTGCTGGTCTCTGAGGTAACCCTGACCTTTCCTGGTCGCACCTAGGAGTTGTGAGGAACTGCACACAGGGACCATCAGTCCATGGGCAACTAGACTGTGGCTCTGTGGCTCACAACCCACTTGTGCTCCTTGCTGGTTTGCCCAGGATTTTTGCAGCCAGCAGAATAACAATGAAAGGCTCAAGCCCCAAGTCCATCCAGTCTCTGAATCTTTTTTTTTAACCTTCCAGTTAACATTGAATTTCCTCTGGTATCTCCTTCTGACAGTGACTGACAACACCATGAAATCTTTCAACCTAGTGATGAGAAAGAGCTTAGCACCAAGTAGCTCCCTCCTTGCCTCATGGTAAGCTTGGGGCTGTATTTGTCTATTATTATTATTATTATTATTATAGATTGTGTCACTGGAAATGGGGCAATTATCTTCTGAGAAAGCACCTGCAAGTTCATTAATGTCAAACAAACATCCCCAGTAATTAGGGAAAGCAAGGCACTCGCCAACTCCCAGCAGCTTGGCAAGCTGCTTAGAAGGTGGGCTCTACTATTGCAGCAGTGACCTTTCCCATCAGGACAGCCCCAGGCTTTGCAAGTGCAGGGGTGGGCAGGGAAAGGGAGATGCGGGGCTGAAAACCAGGGTAGGAAGAAGGAGCAATGTGAAGAGTTGGTTTGGTAAGGCAGAAGGCTAGGGGAAGGAGAAGACAGAGCTTGAGGCAGAGAATTAAAGGAATGAGAGTAGATGAGAAGGAAGAACAAAGGAACCAAATAGAAAGGGGAAAGGGAAAGGCAGGCACTGAATGGGAAGAGAGGCAAATAAATAAGAGGCACAATGACAGACATGCGATGCAGAGGAAGGAAGAGCGCGAGAAAGAGAAAAATCACTGATCCACATCCAAAGGGCATGACAGCGGGAAATACCAAGAAAAAAACAGGCAGCTAAATAGCCAAGAGAGGTCTCCTGTAGCAGATCTGCATGACTGACTGTGCCACAGCTGAAAGAGGTGTTGGCAGTGCTCTCTCTGTCCCACGCCACCTCTCTGCACAGCCCTGGCTGTCATTTCCATGAGCACTGGGCTAGCAGTGGTCTCAAGGAGCCTACATCAGCCTCTCAACAAGTGCCCTGCTGGGGAGCTGGCCCTGTCAGTAAGCAGGCTGATTTGGATGTGGGTGATTTAATATCTGACAGCTCTGGGCCAAGCCTTTCCTGCTCCTTCCCCATCCAGGACAGGGGAGGCGGGGAAGCAAGATGGAGCCGCTTCTCCAAGGCAGCAGGGACATATGAGAGAGGAAATCCAGGTGGGGAATGAAGGTTGTTCAGTCCTTCACTTGTAGCTCTCTATCACCCTACTTGTGAAATGTAAAGGGTGGTGCTTTCTCTGCCCTTAATCCTTAAGTTTTGCTGTGGTGCTGCAGGGCAGGAAGCTGTTCCCTTGGATATCCTATTCAATTATTACAGACCATCCCATCAGCCATGCTCATATGAACTAAGTCTTCGATGAGGAAAACCCTTTGGCGGCATACCAGCTTCCTCTGTCTTCCCACACTGCTCTACAATGAACTTCTGCTTCACAGAGCATCTGGACAGTGATGTTACTACAGGACATTTCACCCCCCACTGCTTTACACCTACCATCTGAACAAAGAAGAAAAGGTCTCTCTCCTCCTGAGCTGCAGCTACTGCTGGGGTGAAACCCTGTAGCTGCTACCTGTGCGCTGTTGAATTTCAGGGGGGACAGGGGTGTGAATCCCACCTGAAAGGACAGGACGACCTGAAGAAGGTAGCAGCCAGGATTTTTGATCAGGATCTGGTAAGAACAGTATAGTCAGTACTGCCTTTCTTACTGTTCGTTATCCTTCTTGAGCAGACCTTTGTCTTTTGTTTTCCTAATCTCCTGAAAATGAGCCTAACCCACTGCCCCACCTTTAGGCAACAGCTTCCCCATTCCCCAAGGAGCAGACCACAATTTTTCAAGTCTCCAGAGGTGCCCCCAGCAAAACTCAAATAACCAGAGTTGCAAGCCTATGTAATTTGATAAACTGGCTCTAAAACAGCTCCATCTAAGATACCCTCTCATAACCTCTTCAGCTTTTGTTTCAGACAGACCAATCCCACATCCCCACTGCAGAGCCAAACTGTGTATATGAAAGGATCTTGTATTCTCAAAGAGCAGGAATCCATAGCAAAGGCTTCTACCTATTGGTAGAGCCTCCACTTCCTCAACAGGGCAGCTGGCTTTTTCTCAGTTTCTTGTACTGACGGGTTCAACGGGTCTTGGTGGCACGGTCTCTCCTTACCAGACAGGAGTCTGCTGACTCTGCTTCTTGCTCCATGGGATTGCCTGACACTTGCTAACTCCAGCCCCAGCTCCACTAGGACAGGGAGTCAGACTTGCTGCTGGAAGCAGATAATGATAGCATTGAGTGCTGGCTCTGATCTTCATGGAAGCTCAGTTTATTGATTTGTGTTGTGCATCTCCACACCCATCTGGGCTTGACTGACCCAGAAATTGCTCTCATGTGTTCACATATACTTTTTCCTCTGGCTTGCCCTGGCCATTTTCTCCACCCGGCTTTATTTCAGTGGTACTTTTGGTGCTGATACTTGCTCCACAGATCTGCAAGGTGTCTGATGGGGCTCTCACAACACCATGTGTATGAACTCACCACAACCAATGGGTTAAGACCTTTCTTATGCATCTAAATTCTTCACAGCAACAGTGTGTCTTGGATGCCAGAAACCTTATAGAAAACCTTATGTGAAATCACTCTTGGCCTACATTTCTTGTTCCTTTTATGTGTTTAAAGTACAAGCAGAGAAAGAAGGAAAGAAATCCCATATCTCCTACCCCCTTAGTCACTAATTGAGGTGAGAAGGGAGAGAGGTAAACCTTAAGATAAATTCTTCAGATATCACATATAGGACACAGGTCACTGGTCTCACTATCAGCTCTTAAATACCGCTGACTTACAGCAAAGCGTGAGAAGACCTAGGAGGATGGTGAAAGTGAAGGATAATTTCATTTTCAATGACATTTTCACTAGGGATACTTTTTACAAGACCTCTGTGGTCTGCTGCTCCAAACAACTTGCGAGAGGGGACATTGTTATGTTCAAGAAGGATTCTGAACCTTACTGAATTAGTAGTTGTAGTGTTGCAAGAGCCTCAAATGCATGGTGTTGTAGCAAGGTAAAGCACTGTACAATATTTAAACTGTGTTCTCATCTATTCCCTCCTGCCAGTGCAGGATGAGAACATCCTTAAAGGAGGCATAAGTGTCTGTCAGAACCTGAAAAGATCTCCAGAGGGAACCTGTATGACACAGCTTCTTTCAACCAAGAACCTGGGCTTGACTGAGACCATGCCCAGTTTTTGTAAAACCAGTGCTTTCCAAGGTCTATAGAAGTGATGAATCAGGCCTATGATTGCAGCTGTCACTCCTGAGTGTCAAAGCACTGAAGGCATAATGTTGTGCCACACCCTTCTCCCATCCTTCAGGTAGGGTTGTTGCAAGAGCACAGACATGGCTTTGATTGGAAAGATCCTTTGGGGCCACAGGCAGCTGAACAGAAGACTCAGTAGCCTCAGGGCTTAATCACTTATTCTAGAGACTGGCACTGAGCTATGGGAAATGCACACATGGCTTCGAGCCACTTTGTTTCTTACTTTGCTCCTGTGCTGTATACAGACCTATTGAAAAGGGGGAGGGGAGAAGCAAGCCTGCAGTGCATGCTGCAATAGACCCATTGTGGACACTGTTAAATTGGTGCTATAAAGACCTCCAGCCAAAAGGAACATGTTGAATAGATGTGCTAGGGAAAAAAGCCACAAGCATTTGGGTTCACCACTTATAAGGGCTAGTGTATCACAGTCACATTTATGTAGTCACCCAGAGCTTCTCCTAAGCTTACTGCTCTAGGAGAACTGTCCTTTCTTTCATTTTTTCTTCGCTCCCTGGGCTTCCCAACTTTAAGTTATTATTAAAAAAGAGCTTCAATGAACTTTAAACATCTTGGTCCTACAGTCTTCTGGTTTTTTTCCATTCTTCAGTCAGGAAGGAAGGCAGTAGCCTCAAAGCACTGTAGATTGTAATGTGGTTTCCCCAGACACACAGTTTAGATCACTCTGTACCTGGTGCTTCTGTAGCACAACCATACTGTACAGTCAGGCACCCCGGGAGCTCTCTCTGTGGAGGGCTTTACTCAGCAGCTCTCCTGGCAGAGAAGTAAAGGGAAAAGGGACCACTGGTGAGGATGAGGGGATGGATGGTTAGGTAGTGTGCACAACACTTCTTCCATTTCTTTCTGCTCTGCTGCAGATGTGATACGGAGTTTTCATTCTGAGAAGGACTTGTGAGTTTCTGGGACAGGAACCTTTTTCCCTCAGAATCCCATGTAAAACCAGACAGAAAGCCATGGGAAGAATGAATGGATGATCTAAGACCAGAAAATGTGTAGTGTTTCTCTTCTATAAGTAAGGACCAGTTCACACTGTACAGCTCTGTCACACACTGAAGAGCAAGTAATTAGGAATCTCCAGGGTCCTCTAGGGCCTTCCTGTGCACGGCAGCAGGGCTGGTTTCCTTCATCTTCAACCCATCCTGCAAGAGCACTGTTTCTTACCAGCCTTTGGACATTTTCCCCAAAGATGATTCTCTGGGTTTCCCTGGCAGTTTATTCCTTTGGTGAACTAAAGAGGTCCTCCCAGAGTTTTGGTCAGCCCCCCTTGTCCATGCTGAGAATAGCTTGTTTCTTCTTTCTTAGTAACACTCCTTTGTGTATCAATAGCTCTCACCTGTCATACCATCCTTCTTTGCCAGATCATTCTTCCCAGCCCTCTTAAGCCCTACTCAAGAGATCTTACTCTGGTTACTGAATTCACATTTGTCCTACTGAGAAATGATTAAAATGTCTCCCCAGCTTTAATGAATAATGAACACTATACTCACAAAAATAATAATTAGCAATATAGCTAAAAATAAATCAATGTGTGGATCAGACTCCCAAAGGCAGCAGGAAAAGCTGCAGTCACGAACATAGATGGTGCTGAAAATAGCTAAGCACTTGGGGAAAAAAAAAAAAAAAGTAAGAAAAAAGAAAGCTATGGGGAACTTTTGAATGGATGAGTGTCCTATAGATAGATATTAATCCATGAAGATTGTCACACACAGTCCCAAGTTTGACTGCTCCATTTCCTGTCAGCCTCCCCAAAACATTCTTTGGCACATTTAAGAGTTCTCTGAGGATGTCACGAAGTTGGGTAGCTGCAGCAGGCTAGAACAAGTAAGATGGGGTGGAAGAATGTCAAACACTTCTCAGAGGTTCTCCAAGAGTTTCCACGCAGGCTCCTGTAGTCCTAATGGTGAGCTTCCAGATGATGGAAGAGGTGCCCACTGTGAAAACAGCCTGAGCATTTATGATAATGACAACCATTACTATTTTCACATCCTTAGGATGTATCTCCCTTGTGGTGCCAGTAAGGGAAGCAATGAAACAAGCAACAGGAGTCAAGACAACAGGATTCCGTGCTGAACACAAGAGCGAGCACAGGCAGCACACTGGTTTACAGAGGAAAAACAATTCAGATACATAGATACTTAGTGTTTACATAGATACACAGTGTTCTGGGGAGGCAGACAGGAAATGGAACAGTCCAACTTGGGACTGTGTGTGACAATCTGCATGGATTGCTATCCCATCACCATCTAAAATAGAGCCATTTCTTAATAGAAAGACATCACTCCTGCTTCTTCAGGAAGTCACAGGACAAGGATGGTTCTTGCCAGTCAAATTTACTGACTCTTTAACAATAACAATTCATAAGACACATCACTGGAGTTAAGCAAATTGCAAGCCTGCTCAAATCAAGCAAAGATGACGGTATGCAAATGTCTACATTATGTGGCCAGGTTATGTCATTAGTTGTTCTCTACTTCTCAGATGAGCTGGTGCCTCAGCCATGAAAACAGACACAAACCATGCAAATTCCATGATAGTGAATTGATTACTTATCTAAAATTTTAGCACAGGAGTGTTCCCAGTCAGAGAGAGGAAATCATACTGTACAACTATCACAAACTGCTTATCACAAACACACACACGTATATATATACATATATATATATATATAAAAACATAGTGGAGTGAGTGAGTAATTTGCAAGAAATCCACCGCCTGAAGTCAGTCTGCATAACGAATTCACTCAATCCTGGTGAAATGAAATCAGAAATGAAGCCTAGATACAGAATATTTTCAAACAGATTAAATTCAGCAAGAGTCACCTGATCCAGAAAGAATGAGTTATGACTGCACAAAAACTTTCTGTACTCTTTGAAACCAGTCACTAACTCAAGGTTTGGAGATCTGCCTAATCCTTAGCAGTATGTGAGTGTACTCAGTGTAGAACTGGAGTACCTAGTGGGGTCTTTCAGGTAATTAACATTTTGATCTCAGTGCAAAGCAGAGGAAAAAGTTTCCACCTGTATTTTCCTTCTGTTGCAGAAGCAATTATTTGGAAGCCTGAAGAAAATATAACACAACCCCCCAAGACTTCCAGATTGTTCTTTCACAGCACTTGACAAACATTCATGAATTATTAACATGCTAGTATACGCTCCTATGCTTTAGCTCTAGTGGGTCAACATAAACTTGATTGAAAGAAGAACGAATGGTGGGATCTTGACAAATGTGTACTTGCCTTAATCCTATTGAAACCAGTGCGAATTAGGCACCAGGGCTCTTTGAAAATCCTGCTAGGCTCCTGACTATATAAATCGTATTTGTTAGGACTGTTCTGTAAATTACCTGATACCACCCTGCCACTGTTTGGAACTAGGCTTGTAAATATCTGCTGAAAGATTGCAAAGTAAAACAAAGGAGCTTAAAGAAGAGGAGCTTAAAGCGCTAGTAGGAAATCTGGCTATTTGAAGCTTAGGAAACTCAGGGGTATAAAAGGATTACACTAAAATCTTGGTCCTGTTTTTTTGCAGTTTGAAGTTGGAAAGTTAAAATGCAGAGGCTAGGCAAAGGAGGACAGAGGATCCCAGAGTTAGGGTAGTCAACAGACGTCTGTCCTACAGCACCGCCTGACCTTTGCTGCTGAATTCCTGTTGTCCTGGCCCACACTTTTCATGGGCTGATTCCTTCCTAGTGGCATGTTCTGCACCTCTGAGTAACTGGCTTCAGACACCTTGAGTCTAATTTGGAGCAGTGCTGAGCAATCAGAGCTGCAGCTGACAGCAAGGGGAGATGTTTTCAGATATGTGCAACTGAAAATAAAAACTACTAATAAAGGACAGGACCTGTTTCTCAAATTCACAGCAAATAAATTACGGAGTCCTGATGACCAAACTCTGTCTTTGTGCCACAGCTGTCCATCTGCAAAAGTGGAGTAAAAATACACAGTTATCTTACAGGGGAGTTGCAAAGATTTACTAAGTAATGTTAGGGATGTGCTCAGAATCACAAGACAGCTCAGGAGAAAATTAGTATTTCTGATTTCAGAGCAGAGTTTGAACAGTGTTTATTGAGCAAAGCTGTGGGGTCACTTGTTGACTTATTACAGCAGAACAAAATACTGAATAACTGCTCATTAAGTAAACACTGTCCATTCTGTGACCTGAATGCAGAAGGAAACCCTGGAAAGAAAAACATAATGTGTTTCTGTTATTAGAAGTATACTGACATACATTTATAAGAGGAGAACATGCTGAGGTTGCACAGGCAACTGCATTTCCAATACTGGCTAATTTATTAATACTTGACTTAGCAGCCTTAATAACTTTCTTCTAATATATTTTCTCTGTGGTCTTTTTCACACGTATACTATCTCATGTGGCAGTTGAAGCCTAAATCTATTTCCACTCCTAGTAATGCAGGATAATTCAACTTCTACCCAGATTTCACTTTCCAAAGTGCAATTAAGCAAATCATGGGAGCTCAAAACTCTTGTCCTCATGAGTATCTTAAAGAAATAAACCTTACGACGTCTGAGAGGTGTCAAACCCCTACCCAGTACCTTAGGTGAGGTGAGGGATTTTTCAACAAGTAGCTTCCAGACAGACAACAGCGATGTCTCCCCAGGGTCCCAGCACCCAATGTGGGAGGGTGAGGCTGGGTGCCCAGCTGAGTCCCAGAGCTTGCAGGGAGCTGTTGGCCTTAGAAGCCCCTGAGAGCTTCCCCCCGACATGGAGATACTGAACAAAAGTAGTCCTAACAGCAGCAGTGTGCCGTCAGTAACATGACGTGTCTCCATTGTGTACTTCAATCACTCAGTATCTGCCCGTGGCTTAAAAGCCACATGTTGGCCATCCTTGAATTAGGTGAGGCAGGATTATCAGTGGAAAATGAAACATTTTTCTTAGCAAAAAAATAAAATAAAAAAATTAATAGAAAGTCTTATCTGGCAATTTAATGAGCGCACAATTATTACATCAGGGAAAAGCCCCCTAATGATTTAATCATTTAATATGTACAAAAAGCTACTGAACCAAGAATTATTTTGTTCAAAGGATCAGTTATATCCTTGCCTAGTTTTCAGGAACTCAATAGCTACCCTGCAACATCAGAGCTGGAATTGCAGGGGTGCTGCAGGGCAGAAGCACAGGGTGTTGATGAAAGTGGAGCAAAGGAACGACAGAAATCCTGTTCAGCATTTTCCTGTGCTCTGTATCACTGAGTGCTATTTCACCGCCACTGGCAGCAAACTGACCTCCTGTTCACACCACAGTACTTGAAACTTGTGTTCTTTAAAGACTGCGCCCATCTCCAATTCTGATTAGCTTCTCCAGGCATTTCTGTGCTGCTCAGAGTTTCCAACAACAAATCTCCAAACAGCAGAACTGCTCTGTATGGTACCCCTCAGAAGTACTCAGCATACTCTGTCACCTGCTGTGCCTGACAGCAGGAAAAGCTTAGAGGCAAGTACCCGAGAGAGAAGTTGAAAAATTACAGGTTGGGGATATCACCATCGATGATACCACACTGTATGAAGCTGAGGGGCAATGAATCGTATGTGAAAGATGGAACTGAATGGGGCTGGGTATAAGGAGGCACAGCAAGGAGGAGCATATTTTGCTCTCTGCAGGGACAGATCTGAACCACAGAAGAGAAAGAGAAGAAAACAAACCCTGCCAGTAGAGCCACTTACTGCACTTTGTGAGACTGACTTCAGCCTGGTAAGGCCCCTTTGGTTCTGGAGTGGGTGCTTAGAAGTTGCAGTATGATCTGCTGTGGTCAGTGCTTCTCCTTCTATGGGGAGAAGAAGCCAGTGGAGCCATCTGACCGTAGACACTTCCAACAAAATTATCTCCTGACCTAGCCCAGTGCCTTCTCTATCTCCCCCACAGCTTCTCCCACTTCCATTCTTAACTGGCAGAGGGACAGTGTCCTTACTCCAGACATGTCAATGGGATCTTCTCTTTTGACCACCTTCACTGCCACCATGAAGTATCTCTATGGATCACTCCACCTTGACCATCAATTCTGCATCAGTCCTGAAAGACAGAGGTTTACCTCCAGAAGAACAGGAGGAGGGTCTCTTAAGCTGCCATGGAGGGCAGTAAGTTTCAAGCCACAAGTAGCGATCAGATTTGGCAGGTTTACAGTGTCAGGCCATGCTGACATGTCTCAGGACAACAGGCATAAGCACAACTCTTCTCCCATGCTTACAGAGTGCCAAAGAATTACTTATTTTCTAAGACTTCTGAATTTCTGTACTGAGATTCCTGTATTTCCATTTCAGTCTCTGATAAGAAAAACTCTCCCTTGAGCATGTTAGGCTGCTTTGTGCCCCCCTGGGTGAAGTAAACTTTATTCTGGAGATAATTCATGGACACAGAGGACTATGAGGCAACGCATCAGTTCATCAGTAACCAGCATATGTAGCAATGGTGGGAAAAATTCCCACCTGTGCCTGGCCAGAATATTGTGTCCCATCTTACACTTCAGATATTTGAGGAAGGCAATACAACAGACATTAATAGTCTCCACAATAAGAACAGCATATTCACACTAGGGAGAAATCCCAGGCAGGCTCTCATTAACCAAAGTGGATGAGCATGTATCACTGAGGCTTTTGCCTCTTCATGAGCTCCCTGTTAAACCCGGTTTAAGGCTCCGACATTTTTCTTAAGCCCATCCTGGTTTGGAGCTGACGTTCCAGGCAGACCACCTCCCCCCTGCAAGCACAACCTCCTCACCTGGAGCTTCTCCAGAAAAGCAGCCTAGAGCCTGAACTTCATGAGAACACCAGCAAGGTCAGGACATAGGACCTGTGATACCATAGACCTCCTTGCTGCCTCAACTCTCCAGCTCACCCTTTCCTCGGGAGATCCTCCCATGGAGTCCCATGGGCAGATGCATGCCCCACTCCCAGAGACATGAACATAAAGTGACTGGCAAATAAAGCAAACAAACGATTTGCACTGCTCAACCTATTTCTTCCAGGTGAGGAGACAGAAGGGGAAGAAAAGAGGAACATACCCATACCTTTTCTGTCATTTCTGTAATAATTTCAGATAAGCCATGTGAATACTAGCTTAAAAGCTACTGGTTGTGTATAGAGAAAACAGGCAGAATGACTTCAGCAGGTAATTCCTTTTTCTTTCGTGCCTCAGTTTCCTCACATACCAAAGGAGTAATAACAAGTGTTCAGGCTTGACTTGTTAAGGATCTAAGCTGACATCTTCCAACACCAGCGAAAAGTGTAGTACTAGTTTCAGTGATAACACATTTGGCCCATTTGTTCCCAATCATTTTGCAACCCACCATTCACAGGCACAAGTACAAAGTAGCGTGACTCATATATTACATAAAAAGCGTACCTTAAACATGTCTTTCTGGGCACATGGTAAAGGCTGAAGCAGAAAATGTAAAATGGAGGCTATCTCTGACACCTAACTCTGCCTCCCTTGTTCATATGCCTTATAATAGTCTTTATCATATATATATTTTTTATTTTTTTTTCTTGCAAGTCTTCCCCATCCCAGCTACTACAAAGGACAGACAGAGCTCACTGAGTGGGTAGCAATTCAGTGTTTTCCTGTTATTCTAATTTCAGGCATGGCAAAGTGCCTTATTTGCCACACATCATTCAAACCCATCGCTGAATGCAGAATACTAATTTCCTGTTGGTCTTTTTCCGTGGTGTTATTTTGCCATAATATCTCAGTGCTTCACGAGCCTTAATGGATGTTCTTCCAGGGAGGTAGGTGGGGTTGTTATCTCTGTTTTACAGACAGCGAAATCAGACACAAAGAGCCTAAGGTCAAAATGGCCAGAGCTACCACCAATTCTGGGTTCCTAATTTGCAAGGCCTTAGATTAGCATTTCCCCAGCTCTGTGCCTGTTGAGAGCAGAACTCCACACAATCCCAGCTCTGCACTACCACAAGTCAGACCCCAGGTGTCTCGGACTGAGACTCCAGAAAATGAGAACACACCAATTAGTGGCCACCCATGGAAAACCTCATTTATATGGCTTATTCATGTCACATAGGAACCACGGCAAAAGGCAGGAAAAAGCCTAATTCTTCAGGGCAGTATTCAATAGCCAAAACATGAGACCATTCCTTTGTTTTTGAACAGCCCCCTGCCAAATTCAATACATAACCTTCATCTCTGGCAGTATTCAATACATAACCTTCATCCCTGGCAATAAACAAAACAGGAGACCTACAGAAAACACCTTAGTTCATGGTAAAACTCATTCAGTCCCTAACTATATTCTGTGCAGTGAATGAGACAAAGAACCTATTGAAAAAATATATACCAGTATTTGATCTTATAATAAAGGAAAACATACTTATGACTATACATGAGAGAAGACAAATGAAAGATGGATAGCCAGCCCTTTTAATTAATTCTCTATATTCTAAGCATCTGAAAACTCAATGTATGCTTAACAAAAGTGCTTAGTCTCTTAGTTTAAAAACATAAACAAAAATGGAAGAAATTAGGAAATTTCATCAGTTGAAATCACATTCTCTTTCATTATAAAGGTGCAACTGTAGCTTATTAAATGGTTACACTTTCAAAGCTTTATTCCTCTAATCTCAACAGATACAGCCAAATAACAAATTAAAAACCCCACAGTGTCTATTTGAAGAAGACCCCTACCAAGAAAATTCTTACCCAAACAGGGAGAGCTCAGCAAAATTTGTTGTAGTTGAAAAGATTGTCTTTGACTATTACCATTTATCTCATACCCCAAAAGTTGAGTAAACCTGACTATAGGCAGGGTATCTTGTTCCCCATCTTGTGTTGTGTAAAGGCTTTGGAATAACCAAAGACAGGATATCTTCCCAAGGGTTCTACGCACTCAGCACGTGATAATGGAAGACACCACAGGTCAGCTTCAGTTCTTCTATATTCTCATACAGCAGTAGCTCTTCAGCAGCATGAGAATATATCCAGTGAAGGTGAATATTGTATCTCAGCATGTTTTATTCAGTATTTCCTGCAACTGTGGGGACACATCATAATGGGAGCAGAGGGGATTAAGCACTGAAGGTGAGTGCTAGTAGGGGTACAGCACTCCACTTGGGAATTTCTGAGTGACTGCCATATAAATGCTTTGAGACAATTCATGTCAAGCAGGTAGAGGAAGCCACCAACTGATAAATCCCTTGTAATAATTCTCTCCTGAGGATGATGAAAAGGGAACCTCAGCGTGGAATTTCAGCAGATGTCCATGTTCAGAAGATGGATGTTGGAGCTAAGTCTAGGAAGGTGAGATGCCTTGCAGAAATCACAGTCTTAAGTCCACTAGAAAATATGGGGAGAACTAGGCACTTCAATATCACAATACATCACATAAATGCCTTTTGAACTTGCCTATAGCAAATGCTGAAGACAGAGCAACATCTAAACTCTCTGGGTTTAGGCATCTTGCTCTGGTTATCAAAGGGGCATTTGTTTTGGATTCCAAGCCCTGAAACCCCACCCAGAAAGAGACAACTGTATTTCCTCTCTGTCAGCATGCAGTAGATAGGTATTTATATAGTATCTCAGTGAAGCAACCAGCTTCCCTAAATTATAGGACATGTTGATTCAACTCTCTACTGTACCTGAAAACAACTCAAGTCTTTCCTTCCTCCCACAGAAGACTGTTTAGAATAAGCTGCTTAAGCTCTTGGGCATTTTTCATGGAAGAATCAAATATCCATGAGGCCAGAGACAAAGAAAGCACAGAAGTTAATATAGCTTTATAGTCTACTGAGATATAGAGGGAGATATATATATAAAGCTATACTGCTTTATAGTCTTCTGCAAGAGGATAGATTCGGTCCAGTTCATGCTTCAGTGAATATTTTATACTAAGCATACAAAATAGTGTTGAGAGAACACAAGAGACCGTTTCGCCCATGCTCTGATTCAGAAATACCTCCTGGAGCCCTTCAGTGATCAGAGCTGCCAAAGTTCTGCCAGAACAGACAACCTGTTCCACTGTATCACAATCCTTTTGGGCTCTTCCTAGGAAAAGTCTAGCCTGAATCACTCTGACGGCCCACTGAAGACCATTACTTCTTGGTTTATCTATCCCAGAGAGGAAGAACACATTATTCCCATTTTTCTGCACTCAACAGACTAGAATCCTGACCCCTCTCAGCCTTTCTCCTTTTAGGTTAAGCAACCCTAATGATTTCAGTCTTTCCTCAAAAATCATATTTCTCTTGACCTCCAGCAATTCTCACTATCCCAGGCACTCCCTCTCACTGGACCAGACTTTCTTAGAGAGCAGCACAAGACTAAGGCATGACATTTCAGCTGAGACTTGCATGTGCTCATCAGAGCTGAAGGATTTTTAGATGTTTCTTACAGCCTATACTCCCATTTGCACAAGCTGGTAAGATGACGTCTTCCTCTCTGACAACAAACCAATGTTCTAAACTAACATGGAACTTGTGGTGCTCTAGAGACCCTGTCCGCCCTCCTGAAGGATAGCTAGCTGGTCTGTTGGCTCCCGTGGACAGCTGGCTGCAATTTATTAATCATTCCCATGGAGAGCACTTTCCATTTGCTCTGATGCTGTTCAAAACAGGTCCTTGCTTTGACAAGCTTGTCTTGAATTCCAGTAATTTCCACCAGTCTATATGTGGTTCATGCCATTTGCAGGCTTTAAAAAACACTTCCTCTAGACAGTCATCCGGGTTGAAATTAAAATATAAAGTACAATGTATTTAATGAAAACAAGAAGCACTAATAGGCCACAGCTCAAGCTTGTGGCAACCCGCTCGATAGACTCTTCTGTTTCTACAGGAAATCAGTGAGAATTGCCCATTGAGTAGGATTATCTACACCAGTTCTGCATCCCTACTGTAATGTTTTCCTTTGGACCATGTTTCTTTGCTTCACTCATGATAAAAGCCTGTGAGATAATGTCAAAATCCTTACAAATGGCAAGGTATGACAACTACTTCCGCTGTATCCACAAGGCTTGTTATAGAAGAAAGCTAAATTAGTTTGACATGATCTGCTCTTGACAGATCTGTGCTGGCTCCTAATAATCACCTTTATTTGATTATTTCCACCATATTTTTTTTTCCAGGAATGCAGTTAAACTGAGTAGTCTGTAATTCTTATCTTCTCCTTGTTCTTTTTCAGCCTTCTGACACCTCAGCCAGCCCTCATGAGTCTTCAAAGCATTGAAAGCTCATGGTTCAGAGATTGCTTTCATCAGCTTTGTAAATAAGCTAGGATGATTTGAAACAACCATTTTATATCAGTACATCCTGACTTGTTCTTCCCTTTCCCTAGATCCTGATCTTCATCCTTTGTGGCTTATTAATTGCTTCAGCCATCAGCTTGCAGTTGACCATGTTACTGGAGACACGCAAAATGGGCACAAAATGCTTTGGCCTTATTGACAATGTAGGACATAGAGTTTTAACTAAAGCTCTTCCCTCACCTCCAGGAGTATCAGAAACACTAAGGTAGAAAGTCAGGATGATATTCTTTCAATCCCTTACTCTGGCCCAAATAATATTTTTTTTTTTTTTGTCTGTACTGGTCCTGGTATATTCTATAGCATAATAGCAAATTCTTCTGAGAAGTGGTGGTACAGGTCCACTCAGGCAGAGATGGTATATTCACTACACCTCTGGGTAAATACTTTAACCAAAGTGTTTCTGGATTAAAGGTAGCACATTCCCTTCCTTTTGGATGCATTCTGTGAGGAAACTTGACCTATGCACTCCGATGAACTTCCCCATTTTGGCTGTCTAGGGAAAGCAACTGGAAGAACACATGGTTTGTAGATACCATGGTAGCTTAGCTATTAAGTATGTATTTGAGTTGATTATTGCTTATAAAACTAAGGATCATCTAGGCATGCCCATAAAAGCATCCTTTAAATGCTTAGGGGACTTCACAGACATCAGTCTAATTATCTTAGGACTTTCAGGCACTTCCACAGTTGAAAGGAAGGAAGATTTAAAGTTCTACAGCCTGTGACAGACACCGGTACAACAATCCCTTATTTCTCAGTTCAGAACAATGGTAAAATAAAATGTATCCATTTTAGACTCCTCTTGTCAGCCACACCCTAATTAAAAAGTAATGGAATTCTACAAGATAAGGCATTGTCTTTATGGTATCTCTTCCGGAATTGTGGAATCATACGGCTCAAAGGAAGACAACAAAGAACATAAGGAAGAATCAACTGAACTTTAAAGGAAGATTTGCTAAAAGTTCCTGTAAGCCATTAGGGCTCGTTTTTCACTAATTTGTCAATTCTTTTGTCTTCCACAGAGTCTTGTACACTGGCATTATAACAGAGGGTTCTTTTTCCTGCATATCTAACTTTACCATATAAGAGGGAGCTTCAGGTATTGATTCACTTACTAACTTGGCTAACTATCCTCTGGAAGTTGCTCAACTTCTGTTTACTTCATGGAGGTTTTGGTTAGCTTCAGTTCTTCAGTTATTTTTGGGGAAGTTCTTTTTTCCTTGCTCCGTTCACTCTTTCCTTAGTACTTAGTCTCTTCTAGCTGGCATTCTGACTGGAATTTAGGACATAATGGAAAGGCTGCTTGTCAGATCCTATGCTTTAGGTGGGACTGTTTGTATCCTTATGCTTTTGACTGCAATTTTAACAATCAACATTAAACATGTTTCTAAATTTAAATCTATGTAGGTCTTGAAGTGCCTCTGTGTCTTCCAAGGGGAAAGCAAAGAGCAGGGAGGGTTAAACCCACTGTTCTTCATCTTTGACCAGGCAAAGTCTCCATTCTGGCAGATTCCAACTCAGCCTGTGCAATCCAGGTCTTTGCAAACTGCCAGCCTGCCTTCTCCAACATAACAAGCAAAGAATTAAGATGTTGAATCTAAGAAAGGTTCCCCCAGTTCTGAGGAACACAAGTGCCATTTCAATGTAACTCTCCAACCTACAGTGAAATGTACCTGCTGAGGATAAACTTTCAGTCCAGCTTCTAAAATTCTTTGCCTCAGTTCCTCGTTGCTCCAGTTTCCTATTGCTCCAGTACCACTTCCCAGCTGTACCACGCTTCTCATGAACAGTCGAGGAAGTGATGCCCTCCTTGCATTTTCTCAGCAGGTGATTTCCAGCAGTGGACTTCACTCTGACATGAAACTAAATGGCTGCAAATTTTACTGTCAGCAAATCAGCAAGTGACACTTTACGTCTACGCTTCCAAACCTAGATGATGTTTGATAAATTATTTATAAATCCACTACTGAATACCTTACTCATAAAGCTATGAGCAGACAGAAGAAGGAATGATACAATGAGAACAATGGTCAGTTCAAAACCATTGTGGTCTACAACCCTCCGGTTTAAATTTGAACTGATATAAATTACTGGCACCTTGTGCAAAAGAGCAAAGTGTGGTATCTTACTGCCCCAGCCTGCCCACCCTTGAGTACTTAACAATGCAGATTTATAAGGTCATTGGACACTATTAATAAAATAAATGGATTAGACTCCATTCAATAGTCTGATGAACTGGCTGCCAATTGAGTCTTAACACTTATAAGAGTAATCAAAACTATAAATTGTTTTGGACATCATCAGTTATTACAAATTATCCCAATTCATAAAAAAACCAAGTTCCTGAGGCCACAGTTTCACTCCTAGGTAATTATGAGAAGAGTAGAATAAAACCAGCTTCAGAGCTAGGTTCATATCCAAGCACATTCCCCTGCACCCCTAAATTTTAGGGGCATTCAAACCAAGTGAGCAGGATTCTTTCAGACCCTATTAGCTTTTATAATAACCAGCCCTTACAGAAAGGTGTCTTACAGAGAGAAAGTTTAAATATTGTGAGATGTCCTGGCTTTCTATAAATAGAGATATACTGTGATTATGTCTGGAATTAATTCAAGGAATTTTAGAAGATGAGTAATGAATGGGACTGACATTTATTAGTTATAATTTAAAAGAATATAAGTACATCCTGGCTTCCCTTTCGAGGAATCAAACCCAACCAACCATGGCAGGAGGAAAGCGGGCTCAGGATATCCTCTCCAGAGCCAACAAGACAGCTGGAGCACAGCCTGCCACCCAGCAGTGGCATTAGTACCCAAGCAACAAGCCCAAAATTATGAAACCTTCAAGAAAGTAAGAATGGTGATACTCATTAGTACTGTGTGCATTGCTTGCGTGGCAGCTATACCCCTCACCAGCTGCCTCCTGCGGGCAGGCAGCCTTTTACCTACGCTAACAGCAATGTGATAGGTGAAGATGCACCACTCCGCTGCCTCTCCTCATCTGCAATAGCTTCAACAGTTGCCCAAGTGATGGAGAGAGAACTGGGGAAGGTGCAGAAGCAACTGGAAGCACAGGGGAAGAACCCATGTAGTCTTCCCTCCTAGCAGCTTCCCTTCTGATACCAGGGCCAGGAAGGGTGAAGGGAATCAGGCCCTGGTGGTAGTGGCTGACGCTACCACAGAAGTCCCCAAGAAGCACAGCCTAACGAAGGGCTGGTACCCATCTGGAGGAGAGAAGCAGCAGGAGAACTGCATGGTCAAGAGAGCAGGAGGAAGGCGAGGAGCAGAACAGATGGGGAGAGGAGACAAAATGAGTAACAGGCGGAAACGGCAGGATCAGTGTAACTCCAAAAGCACAAATTCCTTTTGTTATACTGTAAACAAATCACTATTTTCATTACACTATTCCTCTACTCCATACACATACTGTAGGTTGATAGAGGCTGGATCATTATGAAGGTAGAGGAGGAGCTAGCACATTGGTGAATAGCAGGGAGAAAACCGAGTTGTAGCACTACTCTCAGGCTCTGGCCCATAGTAATTAAGCCCGGGTCAGGGAAGAAAATCAGTGGCTTGTGTTAAAGGAACTCAAATGGCTAATAAATACCCTAGCAGGAGTGACTGAGGATGGATAAAGCAATGCTTTGCCTGTCTAAAGCGCCTCTCACCTGAGGGCATCTGAATCCTTTTTTTTTCCTACACACTAATTATTTAATTTCCAAATTAAAGAAGCATCTTTCAGAGATGGCCATGACAGGCAGAGAAACTGTGCTTAGATCAAATCAGAAAGCAGGTTAATAGCACTGCTAGGAAGAGAAACCAGCTCCCAAAACCAATTCATATACACTAACTACTGGCCTGTGGTGCTTGCAACCATGAAAAGCCAGGGAGTTTTACACACACACTCAGCAGGCAATAGGGAGAGCCCTAAGGAAATATAAACACCTTCTCCACATGAGGCCATCAGAGCTCTGAGGTTACATGTCACCTCCTGGCGTGCTCAGGAGGATCTTGGAATTATAGATGAAATGAACGTGGATGGAATCCAGGCTTTGACTTTGGACTTCCGATGTCGAAAGGCGTTTCACCCAGATACCTGCTCTGGTATTACCACAGCAAGGTAGCCTGGTATTTCCACCAGCAAGTCATATGTACCTTCCACTGGGCCTTTCTGGATGACTGACCTTCTCCTACCAGTCCAGCATTCCCCTCTGAAGAGCTACTGGGCTATGGCTGTTTTTCCTGTTCGTACACCAATCCTTCAGCAAACAGAGACTAGGCAGAGCCCACTAATGCTCCGTGTCCTCTGCACGTGGAGCAGACAGGAGTTGCTAAGGGGAACACATGCCCCACAGCACCAGGCCAGTGAACCCAAGCAGGTACACACATCCTTGACTTATGTCATGAAAGTCTATCAGCCTGCTTTCATCTTCTAATGGGCAAAAGCACCAAGTCCCATGAGCCCTTGCAACTTGGCAGCTGTCAGCAGTGGAGAATTCCTGCTCTCTGGGAAATGGGGAGAGGGAAATAAAATGTCTGTGCAGGATGGCTACTAGGTCCTGGGATAGCATCACAGAACCCACGACACCTGTCCTGAAATGACAGCACACTTGAGGTGAAACCTCTTTGCACTTTCTCCTTCTAGTCAGTCAAAGCCACATGACTGGAGGAGGGGTCCCTCTCATCCCTCATCCCCAAGTGATGCCCACCATCTCAGTATGGCATGGGCAGAGTCTAGAGCTACAGCCCATTTTCTTATCCTGAGGCAGGAGAAGCTCTGAGATCATTCAGACACCCTCAGCATTGGTCCAGGACAAGCCCTCAGACAATACATGTTGGTTCCTTGGGCTGCACACATGTACCCAGCCTGGCACAGGCAGACACAAGATTCAGCACAGCCCTCTCAGCAGGGATGCCCCTACATACTGGTGGGTACTGCCTGACTTGGTTTTTGCTGGGACTTTCATGCAGGGGCAAGTGGCAATAAGCAATTTGGGTCAACAGACTGGTTTCTTTCCTACTGAGCTTTACTGCCATCCTCCCTCTGGAAACTGTGCCTGCAATTAGTTCCCTAGGAGGGGGCTGGTCTGTGCCATTAAGAACAGTTACATTACGTGATCTAGAAGAAATCAATGTCTCTAATAGTCAGCAAAGGCAGCAGAGGAAGACAGGGTGATGGAAGGGGTGTTTCTCTAGAGACACTCTTCTCAGGAGAGTCCCAGGGGCATGGCCCCAGGGAGAGAAATAGTAAGGACTTGGAGTAATTAAACTTCCATGCAGAAATTGTTTACTGGAAGAAGCACAGAAACCACTGGGTGTCTCTCAAAAAGGCAGAGGCAGTGACTAGACTCTCCCCAGGCGCAGAGGAAGAGTCCCTGCCCTGAAGTCACTAGTCTGTGGTGATGTGCACCACGTTGGCAAGTGGAAGAAGGAGGGGTGTAGATAGACACCTTCCCCTTAAAATACCCCTTTTCCTCTCGCCACACTGGTGTTTAAAGGGAAGAGCATGCCTTGCAAGTTTTGAAGCATCTGGATTGTGAGGCATAATTAAGTTATTCTAAATGAGGTCTGAGACATTTTAACATCCTGAGGCAAGAAAACCTTAACTCTGTCTGCATCTTCCTCTCCTTCTTCTTCTCCATTTCCTCCTTCCTGCATACCTCTGCAGTTCCTGGAATGACAAGACACCTCACTGGCTGGCTCTAATTGCTAGAACAGTTCCCTAATGCTTTCTCCTTCTCCAATTGCATTAAACTGCATCTTTAGAGGTACAGCCCTGTTTATTCATGCCGCTCCTGTGGAAGGGGAAAGAAATGCAGACTGCCTCTTCCCCCCTCCCTCCTTTGATTTGATGGGTGTGGCAGGTTTAAACCTTTGCAGCCGCTGGCTCTCCGGCACCGGGGTGAGGAGGAGAGAACAGAATGGGAGGGAAGCCGTCAGATGTGGCTGGTGATGAATGAGACTCATCTCACCCACAAGTGGGAAACCTGCTTGCGGGTTATTGTTCAATCACTCACGCAGTCCAATACGGAGCACATACCCCCATAACGCCCATCTGCTCTAGCACACGGTGCATGCAACACTTGCATTTCTAGCCACCTATCTAACTGTCCGGCTCCGCATACGACTGACTGCAGCTCTTGCTGCCAGTAAAGGTTAAGTTCCCCTTTCCAGAAATTGCTTGACCCGGCCTTTTGGTTATGCCACCTTTTAGCTGAATATTTTGTGGGCACAGTTTCAGAGCCACAATCAACCGTAGGCAGAAATGCCAACACCAAGCTATCTACATCTCTCATGGGTGGGCACAGTCAGTCAGATACTTCACTCTTCACATTGGCATCACACCCACAAAAAAGAATAATCTGCAAGGTACAAGCGTGTGAACATATTTGCCTTTGAGGGGTGGGAGGACAGACACATACAGGCACACCTAGACACAAATGCGAAGAGATTTCTTCCACGCCCAAGCCTGTAATTGCACCATTTTGCTCTTTAGCTGCCAGCAAGGCGGGACACCAGGGGCTTCCCCTGAAAAATAATTTGAGTAGAGCTATCTGTATTTTGGGAAGGAAACTCCTGCTTGTGCTGAAGAAGCCTTTCCATCTTTTTCTCTGTGTGAAAGATCTGGGTGGGGACAGAGGAAGAGCAGAAGCTGAAAACGGAGGCATTCTTCCTCCCCAGATTAAAGCTTCCTCCAGCGTACCACCAGCTTTGCCGAACGAACTGCTGTAGGGCCAGTGTGGCAATCGCGTGTATTCAGGCAGGGGAGCAGGAGTTGGCCTCTGAGCCCAGGGACCCTCACCGAATACACATTGGCGGGCACATTCGGGTCGCCTCGCTGCACGACGATCAGAAAGCATGTGCGAGCGAGTGCGTGTGTGCCTGTGCACGTATGTGTAGTACGGATGTGAGTGACCAGGGAGCGGAGATTTGTGCTGCACATGGACGCGCAAAGGGGTGTGTACCATGCGGTGGATTAATGCACAGAGTGGGAAGGGAGGACTGAGCGTGATCGAGATGCCTGCATGCCACGCATTTTCTAAATGTGTCAGAATATAACGGGGTAGGAGTAAACCCATGGAGATGTAAAGAACAGATACACTGCAGTATTATTATTCAGGTGTTTCAATGCTCAAGCTGGGATCATCTGGGCAAAATTAGCCCCCTCCCCCAATAGCTCTCTTCTGACTCCAAAGATTCCCCGAGCTACCGACTTTATTTGAAAATTTGTTGTGCACCTCCACCCACCGCTCTGTCGCTCTGCCTCCCTGTCTGCTTTCCTTCTCCTTCCTTGCTCTTTTCATCCCGTATTTGCCAGCTCAACGTGCTCTGCTGGCTGGCCGCAATGTGTTCCCCCCCCTCCCCAGCCATCACCACCTCCCTCCAGATTTTAGTGAACGTATCATTAATTGTAAAGCATTTGAAAAACCTGCATGGGGAAAAACACCGGATGATGCAGGGTGTCTTTCTAGCCTGTTCACCCGCCCCTCCCCATTATTCTACCAAAGTGCTGCTTCGTTTGGTAACACACGCGTCTCCATTCAGAAACACGCTTTAACCTGGGTTTTCTTTCAGCGCTGTGCTGTTCTACGGTAGCTGGAGTTACTCACAACAGCGTGGTAGGCTACTGTTGCAGAATACTGCAGTGCTATATTGTAAGAGAGATATATATATGTGCACATACGTAAGGAAAGTAAGCAGTATGGTGCCACACCTAAGATCGAGTTGAGTTTTGTGCTCAGAACAAGGACCAAAGCTCCTCGTCGCTACCTATAAATCCGTAATGCCGGGAAGTTTCTAAAATGCCTTACAAAGATATCTGGGGCCAGTTCCTGCCTCAAAGTTCCAACTGCATAAATCCAGCATCAGACCAAGGAAGTCCAAGAGGTTGAGCCGAAATAGGGTCTCTTAATCAGGAGCAGGTTTGGGCTTTCACACAAAATAAAAGGGGGATGGGTGAGGGAGGCATGTTCTAAGTAGCTTTTTTTTTTTCCTATTTTTCAATTTCATTATCATTTTGGACATTAAAAAAATTGTACGGAAGACTAGCCACCACTCAAACCTCCTCATCATCCCCGTTCCCTTACAGGAAAAGCCAGGTGGTACCAGTAAAGAGAATGAACTGGTTTCCAACAGGTTCACACTGTGAGCTTCTCTTATCCCACCCGAGTTCGGAGCTGACAGAGGCGTGGTCCTCTGTCTCTTTACCAGCTGGTGCACAGTTGTCTAACTGGTTGTACTATGAAGGGTACTGCAAACAGGGTGACTCTCCTCCTCCCCTGGCTAATGCTTTTGTTATTAATTAATTGCATTTTTCACTATAGCACGGTTAAAAAGAAAAAGAAAAAAAAAGAAAAAAAAAGCAGCTTGAGGTTAATTCTTGCTCAGATTGCTGTAACACACAAAAAAAGAATGCACCTGTCTTCCGAGTCACCTCACAGCACATGCACATAAAGCATCGCCCATTCATCAGAGCCAGAAGCAATAGAGAGAGTTCTGACCAGGGATCAAGGCTTACTGGGCATCCTTTCTTTTTTTGGCATTAGATGAAGAACTGCTTCCTTTATCTCCAAGGTAGAGCCAGATCTCATCACGTTTTCTGCCAGCCGCACTACCCCCCCCCCCCACACACCCTCCTATCCACACCCTCAGAACCACAGACAGAAAATCCTAGGCAATACATCTGCTCACTATTAAAAAAATAAGAATAGAGGGGAGATTCTAGTAGCTCCCCAAATGTGAACAGAGGCCACCCCCCTTCCCCACATCACCAGCCCCGGAAAGGCAAAGCAGTCATGTTGCAGGGTGTGAAAAGAGCCTTCGGTCGCAAGATGCTAAAGAATTGCAAAAGGGACGTCTGCCGAAAGCAGCTGAAATTTCCTCCCCCCCCCCCCTTACCCCAGCCCCTGCCCCAGCCCCTCATACACTCAGGCAGACACGCACCCCACGGGCACCCAGCAGCCTGGGAGATTTCTTAACGGGAAGAAATATAAAAATCTTCAGCTCTACCTGTTTTGTTCTTCTCATACAGCACAGCATGATCGTATTGTCCCCTTCCTTCCTTCTTCTTCCTTCCTTCTCCTCTCTCCTTTTCCTCTTCTCCCTCTTATCTCTCCCCCCCACCCTCTCCACCCCCTCCCTCCCCCCCTCCCCCCCGCCCTCACCCCCACATCCACCCGCACACACGCGCACACACACACACCAGGGCAGTTAGCAGCAACTGGAAGGTCCACAGCTATTGCTCATCACCCATGCCCACGCTGCCTCTCCCTGCCTCCCTCCCTACCCTTCCCAGAATGGTTCACCCGCTCTCCCTGCC
>WTSP01019181.1:70264-149367 GCA_025331215.1 Actenoides lindsayi | reverse complement strand
CTAATCTGAATCGACCTATCTCTAGTTTTAATCCATTCCCTCTAGTCCTATCACTGCCGGCCAGCTTAAAGAGTCCCTCCCCAGCTTTCTCGTAGGCCCCCTTCAGATACTGGAAGGCCACAATAAGGTCTCCCCGGAGCCGCCTTCTCTAGACTGAACAACCCCAACTCTCTGTCTGTCCCCATAGGAGAGGTGCTCCAGCCCTCTGATCATCCTCGTGGCCCTTCTCTGGGTTTGTCCCAGCATGTCCATATCCTTCTTGTAATAGGGGTTCCAGAACTGGACACGGTACTCCAGGTGAGGTCTCACGAGAGAGGAGTACAGGGGGAGAACCACCTTCCTCGACCTGCTGGCCATGATAGTTTTTATAAATTAATCCAGCTTACAAAAAAAAAAAATCAGAAATCGGTTATATGTGTATACAGCACGTCAGCATTGGAATAATTGGCATAGACATGTGGACTTTCAGTGAATGAAGTAATAGAATGACAGTGAGATCAACCCTGTGAAGTCTTTGAAATAAGTGATTCTATCCTGATTTTATAGCAAAATTTGGAACTCTACATTCTTCTTGTATTTGATACACTGCCATCTTCCTCATCTGCACTCGCAGAACTTATAGAAGACACTGTTCACCTTTGCTTTAAGCAATCTGTATGGAATAAAAATTACCTCTTTTTGCTGTTGTATCTCAGCTATTTAGTTTAACTTTACCTGCATGGTGTTATTCAGCAAGATCAGTTGGTGTTGCAGACAAAGCTGTTAGGAAGAAAACAGGAAACACACAGAACAATTTCAAAGATGAGATGTCACTGAGAGAAATACAGGAGGCCCAGTGAGAGTATTGGGAGTGCTAATAACAGGGACATGTCAACCTTGATCCAGGTTGGCTAACAAGATCATAAGTCTTAGGATTGAAAGAGAGAGAAAGCTTAAAAGTGCCTCAACCCAGGAGAAAAGAGCCAGCCAAAACTGCTGGAAATGTTTTTCTGACAAAGTGCTGAGGAACTGTTGCAGCAGGGTTATGATTCTTTGACTCTGATTTTATCTCAGCTACATTTGCAATGAAAAGACAATATTTAAATAAGAACTTACGGCATGAATCATTAAATGCATTCCTCATTTCAATGGGGAATGCTAAACAATAAATCTTCTAAATATTTATGACATTCTGGACCAAGATGTGTAAACCACTTACTCTTTTAATCCTCCTTGGGCAAATAACAAATATATTATTTTGGTGAAACACTTTCAGTGTGTTTAAAAACCACTGGGTCCCAGAGAGAAGGTTTTTATCAAGTATAGTATCTACAGGGCCTGTCTTATTTTCAGGAATAGTGAACAGGAATTTTTCCTGATCCAGTCCAAGAAGATTCAGATCATAAGGGATCTTACTTCAGAGTGAGGTGGAACAATCCAGGCCTACCAACTGGGATACATCATAAGGAGAGAATGAAGCAATCTAAATTTAAAGTTGTTTACTATGTCACAAGGTGTGTTGTGCTTAAAAGTGAGTGAACTGCAGAAGGACCATGCTGGTCATCTCTAGAAAGAGATGAACAGTATCTGTGGAGAGAGGTTATTAGCAACAGGCAGGATAAAATAAGGTGGCACTTACTAGAACAACTCATTGCTTGAGCTCTGATTTCAGCTGTTCAACATGTAATGTGTTAAACAAGCCTGTTCATAAATATTAAAGATCTTCTTTGTCCCAAAAGGTTTTTAGCTTAGTTTAATAGTTTAAGCACAGTGTTCAAGAATCATCAAAGAATAAGACCATTGCACTTTGTTTGAGAAATATTAGATAAGACAAACCTGTCAGCATAGCTAGTTTCCTGTATCTGCCCTGCTAATCTAATAGTGCTTTTGAACACTGGAAGCACAATTTGTGTTTTCTTTGCTTTGGCTTAGTTCCAGCCATCTGAGAAATGTAGTGCTTTGCTCTTTTAAGTGTATTAAACTATTCTTGTGAAGTGAATTATGTTCATAGCTTATTTTTCTGGAGAAGGCAGCAGCAATAAAAATGATTTGTGACCCCCTCCTTTTTTTTTTTTTTTTTTAAAGATGGACTTTAGACATCCAAGAAATCGGGATTTGTCCAACATGAGGCCTTTTCACTGGCTCAAGTAGACTGCTATTAACTCTTACCAGTATTTCTTTTTTTTGTTTTGTCATACATTGTTCCTTTTTTTTGGTGCCCATTTAAAAAATAAAACAAACTAAAACAAATAAACACCAAACATACACGTGAAAGATATGGTAATGACATCTGAATCACTCCATATAAACTGATCTTTGGGACTTGTGCAAAGGAGAAAAAAAAATTGTTAATATATGTAGAATTAATTCTGATGAATTATTCAACATACAGGAATATAATGTATAATCTCTCTGAATAATCCTCCCATTTTAAAGCCTTCAGTTCTTTTGGGACTGAACAATGCTGACTAATAGTACTGAGGGTTGTAATACATTCCAATATATTGTGCTGCTTTCTAGTACAGGTAAATTAAAAGTAAATTTATTTGTAATTAGACAGATGGATTCCTCAAAGGACTAGGTCTGCTAGGTATCTTTTAATTTCTTGTGATCTGAAGTTGAGGTTATAAATCATTAATTACTTGAATGTCTGAAAAATTAAGAAAGCCTTAAGGAAATGTAATGGACAGTCTGAGAAATCATGGTAACTTCGGTTCAGAGCCATTATAAGACAGATGTTCACCACTCACTATGTGTTATGGCATTTAAACAAAGATGTGGTTTTCCCTATCTTAAGAGCAAACTTTAAGTGCCAGATTATCAGAGCTTTCAGAGCCTGGCATACAGGTTCCTTGGAAGAATCCATTTTGTGTTTTACCACTCCTGTCTGACGTGTGTGCGCGCTCTTGCTTTTTGTTATTCCCCACCCCCGCCCTTGACTTGAAAACATAGCAATGCCATCTCACTGGGTTACTGGGTTACAAAGCCCATTGGGTCTGAGTAAACCAGGCAGCTCAGAACAGAAAAACCAGTGTGGTATGTTACCTTTTGGATTCAGTTAATCTGTCATGATTTGTAAAGGAAATTTCAGAAGGGTCACAGAAATAAATATGTTCCAATGGTGATGTGATCATAAAGTGTGGTATTTGAGGCACTTATATTAAATGGAAACTAATTATATTGTGCAGACAACTGGTGAGACTTTTTTCTGCAGTGCTGCATGGAGCTTTTGTCTTCTGGAATGATTAACTAAAACCGGAATAGGCACTGAAGGAAAAGAAAAATTAAACAGAGCTGTCAGAGAAGACCAAGAGGCCTTGGCTTATTTAGCCTTCTAAAAAGAAGGCTGAGCTGGGTGATCTTCATGCATGATTAGTAAGGTAAACAACATAGAGGTGAAGACCTATTTAAGCTAAGGCATAGTACTGGCACAAGAATAAAATGTATTCATAAGTAGTATATATGTATGAAGTCAGAGTTTAGGAGATATATATCTTTCTTGGATATCTTTCTGCTAGATTAGTAAGATCAAGCTACCAGTTGACTATTAATATGATCAATTTATGAAGGAGCATATGAATTGTGACGGTGTTATGTTTTCTACATCACTGAACGAGACAGAGACAGAGTTGTACCTTTGGTCCATCTTTATTTTTGTTATGGACTGAACTGGCTCTATTAGGCTTAAGAAGTTTTCCATAAGAGGTTGCTTTTCTATAAAAATTACTACAGGTTTACTTGAAGATTAAACTGTCTCCCTTTCATGGTAGGAGTCTGCTTTACACTTGAAAGCCACTCTTCTTATTCCATGCCTCCTCTTATGGTATCCAAGTGCCTTTCAGAAACATGTTGACTAATATGATTATAATGTGTCATACAAATGTTTTTTTTCCTCTCTCTCTTAGTCTTCAGAAAAAAGAGCTGATGCAGACGCACAGGCACACAAAAATATGTGGGAAGGCATGCTGAAAAAATAGACTTTCTCACAGCATGTGTGGGTGAGGTGCTAAGATTAAGCAGGCTTTCATCCTGTGTTCTTGTATTGAGATCTG
The DNA here is from genome assembly GCA_025331215.1 of Actenoides lindsayi. Lineage (NCBI taxonomy): Eukaryota > Metazoa > Chordata > Aves > Coraciiformes > Alcedinidae > Actenoides > Actenoides lindsayi. Next base: position 145,336 of record WTSP01019181.1, on the reverse strand, counting down.
TGTTCTGGTCACGTTATAGGAGAGAGGAGTCTGGAGCATCCTGACTGCATTCCTCAAACCAGCACCAGAGAAAAAGTTAAAGACAAAGAAGAAAATCAGTCTGACATGATATTTTTTAAGGGATCAACATCATGACAGGATTAATGTTTGTAAACTTCTGAATTATTGGGCTTTTTAAAATTATACGTTTACATATAGCTTAGCTAGATGGTGACTGTTGGTGTAAGTGGTCTAAAGGAAGGTGTTTGCAGTAACCCACATTATAGAAAAAATGCAATGTTTGCATTTATAATAGCTGTAATTTCTTGAGTATGTGTGTTTTCATGTTTCTTTGGGTTGCAGTGCTGTGTAAAGCAGAAACGCTAAATGCATGTATTGCTAAATCCAAAAGATTATTTGTCAAGACAGAGAATAGTCTCCTCGGCAGGCTGTGGAACAGTCTCAGAGACAATAGCAGTTGCCTAGGTAGGGCATGTGGTTTACAGAAGGCAGTACAGAAAAACGTGGCACATTAAGATTCAGGTATATGCTTAAATTTTGCACTGACTCAACCAGGTTTTTTTTAAAGAATAATGACAGTACTTAAAAAACCATCAGAAGAGCAAACTGATTGTGAGCACGCTGTTTTTCAGACTATCACAACTGAAACTGTCATTCCTCGTTGCTGTACCTTATGGGCATATATTCTCCAATCATCTGTAGTTTAGGACAGCAGCCTTAGAATTAATTTTCTTTGTTGGTAGGAAATATCCAGGTTCTAGTGAACTGCAATGATCACTGTTATGGTAAAGATTTAAGAATGCACAAGGCTTCATGGAGGAGGAGAACTTCTCTATAATGGTCAAAGTTCACTAATACAGCTGGCAGTGGCTTTGTCCTGAGCTCAAAGGCATCTGCATGTCTGACTGCAATGACATCTGCATGGCTTCTGGGAGAACGCAGGGTTAGACTCGGAGAGACAGTAAGTGCTGATACTTAAAACGGTAATTTGGATAGCACTAGGGAGATATAATACTCATTGAATGAAATTAACTGAGGGGTGGAGTGGAAAAAAATGCCAACTCTCTTCCTAAATTATTAATCATGCTGTCCAAATCTGGCCAGTGACAGCATAAGCTGAAGTGATAGTGTTTCATTAACTGCCCGTTAATTGGTTTTACATTTGGTGTATGGTTGGATATAACTGCAATCGTTTTGATTAGGCTTGGCAAATCTTTAACTGATACTAAATGTCATCCTCCCCTAGCTCACTCCGTTAAGTTGCCAAAAAATAAATGGATGTAAATTGAATTATCTTCTAAATCTGTGATCTCTAAGTCAAGATATTTTGGTAGTTAAACTTGCATTTCTGCTGCTTCTCCCTTATTTAAAGGGCAGTGTTTTCAAACTAGAAACACCTCCTCCATTTGAAGGGGTATTTAGAGAAAATAATTCAAAGTGGTCAAAAAAGTCAAAGCATCAAGAGACAAAAATCCACTAGATGTGAGGTGAGGTTCCCTCTCATTCTGTAGTTTCTGGTGCTTGTGTTTTAAAAAGTAGAATAAAATAAAATCAGACAGGTTATCACATTTCCTCTAATGTGAAATTCTGCAAATCTGCTTGATAAAGTGGTGTTTGGGCAAGGCTTAGCAATTGTGTGCAAAGTAAGTCAGCTCAGCAAAAAAAGTGGTTGCTCTGCAGACAGTATTTAAGCAACATTACAAGCCTGACTCAAAACATGAAATAAGAGAAAGCAGTATTTTTTTCTTAAAAAAACCCAAACAAAACCCAAACAAAAAATCCCAACCAACCAAACAAAACCCACACATAAAAAACAACACCAAAACAAAAAAATAAAAACAACAACAAAACCCCAAAACCCTTATCTTCCATTCAGCTCAGCAGAACACCTTTGAGGCAAGAATTAGTGTTATTCCCAAAGTGGTACAAAGCAGTCACAAATTAGTCCCCAAAATGTCTGTCCATCCTCATCTTTCCAAACACATTCACTAGGTGATATCTTGGGACAGTCAGGTAGTTAATATATTTGCTTCATTAGGGTAGAACAACACATGGAAGACAAATTCAAGTCTTATTAAATTAACTGAATATTCTCATTAACTTCAACAAAACCACTATATGGCTCTTCAGAGTAAATTGTTGATGGAGCAGCATTTGCAGATCCAAATTTGTGTCTGTTGATTGTACACAGATTTGAATCTACATGGATTCTTTAAATTAAAAAAAAAATCCAAGGGGATAGATCTATCTGGTATAGCATTCAAACTCTGGAAGGATGCTGTTGGTGGGTAGACCGCAATAGAAGTCAGGTAGTGTTCTGGTTAACTGATGAAGAAATAACAGAGCCCCTTATGCTCTGATATTGAAAAGCAATATCATGTAGCTAAAATACTTCATGCTAACTTAATTCATCTGTGTAGATAATAATTTTATAAGCTGTGTCATCTTACTCCCCTGATGCCTGTTATACTCCAGTTAATCACCCCAAGAAAATGTCTTGCCATTGCAATAAAGACCTCTCCAAACAAATCTTCCTCCCACCTCAGTCGGCAGATATTCTGAGATTTGAAATAAACTTTTGTCCTCAGTTGTATGTCCACTAGTGTCAATAACAAAATTACTGCTGGCCTCATAGAAAATAAAACAAAGTCCTTAAGACTTCCCAAATGCTAGATTCCTGCTGTAGCACTCACAGATGTTCTTATCTCTGTTTATAGCTGTATTACATAACTGACAACAGATAAGTGTTGTGGTAGATGACACTGCATGGTGCAGGTACACATGTGCTTCCAACTCCATTTCTTTCATGTGCAATATAGTGCACAGTCCTGGGAAGTACATTCTGCAGAGTTTGTCTTCTGTTTCATTAGACTTGGCAGGAATAATGGTACCTAGAAAGAAAGTTATATGCCCAGTACTAGAGCCTGCTTTTTGGCATTGTTCTTTCATCAGAGCCTGTTTTGGAAGCGGAATGTCTCCTGGAGAATGGTGTACTTCTGTTGAGATGAAAGAAAAAAAATCATACTGTGTCCCTTTTGTTTCGGTCAGATGTACTTAAAATATATTTACAGAATAGAAACTGTTCACAGCAGAGTTAACCTGGCAAATTAGTTCCTGGGTTAGACTAGTCTCGGTATGAAATTCCTCTCTCTCTATATATGTATTTTGTTCAAATAGGCTTTGCATTCTCTCCTGTGAAACTGAGAGGTGTGTAAGGGAATGTATCCCATGATTCTCAGAGCTACATTTGACTGTATGCTTTTGATTACTATTATTATTACTTCCTAACAGAAAGTGGAAGAAATACTCTTTCCATGCTCTAGCGGATGTCAACTTAAGCCATCAGTGCAGCCAAGCCATTTCCGTCAGTCTATAATGCTCTAGATTTGTGTTTACATCCTCTCTTCCCACCAGTAAAAATATAGTGAGTATCAGTGTTGGCTGCTATTTTAGGAGACACTGCCTATTATCTTCTGCCTTTTGCTAATACTGTAAGTCGCTCTCTGAAAAGCTGTAATCATATGTGTGCAAGTTACAGTATGATGGCAGAATCATAAATTTCATGTCTGGAAGCCAAAAAACCTGTTAGATACAAGCTATTACATTGCCATCTCTGCAACTGTCACATGCTGTGATGATAAAGGGCAAAAGCAGGAAAATAAAACACTTAAATAACCAGAAAGTGCACCTTTGATTACTCAGGCGTGGTCCAGAAGGTCTGAAAATGGGTTGCATTTTGGGTTGTATCTTTAATGTGAAGAAACCTCTACTGAGAAGGTGGTTGTGACCACAGATACGGAGCACAGCCCTGGTGTGCTGTATGAGCTTGCATTTGAGGCAAGCAGTTTTATATGTTCTTATTTTGAGACTTTATTAAACTCTTGCATTTGAACTTTATTCTCCTGTTCAGTCTCTCAGAGGAGAATTGTTTGAGAGAGAATACTTTATTAAAAGTCAAAATGACAGGTGGCTCAGAGAATGTGAAGCCTATAGTGCAATGCCCTCATATATGACCTTGTACTGGTGCTGCAGTTACATACAGACTGTGGCAGAATGGAGCTCTGGGGACTGCCACCTCTGCCTCTCCGTGAAGCTCAATTGTCCCAGGGCTGTGTGAATTGCTAGCAGCAAGGAAGGTCATCTGAACAGGCTGGGTCTTGACCAGGACGAGCATCTGCAGTGCTGTGTCCCACTGCCTTCTGGCCACTGTGTGCAAACAGCTGTCCACAGACTTTACAATGCCAGTAGCAGTTCCGCTCCTTTATCAACTCTGTCCAGCTCAGGATAGTCTCTTACTAGTTTTCCTCTGTTAAGCATGGTTTGTGTTACAGCCTCTGGTGGTTTTCACTTGCAGAGTCCTTCAACTCTTCAAACTGCTTTTACGTTTATGCAAAGAGAAGAGATACTTGCATTCTGCAAATATATTATTTTTCCTGTTTGAGAAGAGTGGAAGCAAGAGAGAAATGCTGTCTCCCTGACTTGTTCAAAAAGAAACTGAGTTTTAGTCTTGTAGTCATAAATTTCAGAATTTTCTCCAGCTCTGCTCCTCTTTCTTCTCAACATCAAAGTCAGTAAAAATCTACTATGTGATTTATACTGAAGAAAAAACAATACAATAAAGATGGCATATTAAGTACTTAGATATATAGCCTGAATAAGTCAAGGTCCTCTATTTGTGGTTGTGGTAGCAATAGAAAATAGGAATTTGCTGGGAGATCCTGGAATGAAGACTGCAGTGGAAGGTCATCTGTCTATGCCATAATGCTCTTCATCTTGTTACGCGTGATTACCAGGTTAAAATAGAAGGGGCTCTTTCAGTTTTCTCCTTGTGAGGAGAAAACAGAAAACAGGCTTTGCCTGGAAATTTGGTGGCGTGTTCAGCTCCTGCTTCATCAGATGATCTCTTGCATCATTACCCAGTGATGAGCGAAAATGAAGGCCAGGATAAACAGGATGTGAAAATAAAATGGTACAGCATACCAGCATTACAGACACATGTGCAACCCACACCCCTCTTCTCTCCCAGCAGCTGGACACAAGGATCTTTAGGGCCAAGAGTGTTCTGGACGTAAGTCTACCTCAATGGTCTTAGTGCCTAATACCTGTATTGTTTCTGCAAATGCTCTAGGGCTGATATCAGAGGGAAGAGAAAGTCTGTCGTCTCTCATGGTCTACTGGTCCTGGAGAGTACTAATTCCTTTGCCTGCATGCAGAAATCAGTTTCAAAATCAAGCCCTGACTGCAGTTGCACCTCTGCCTCTGTTTGAATCACGGCCATATGCAGGAAGGAGGGCAGGAGAAAGGCAGGGCCAAAAGCAGCAAAAGATCTTCTAATCTCAGTTGAAGTGGTACATTAAAAATGTTATCTCAAAGTTTGCAGAATTTCTGGATTACTGTATTGCAAACATACTTAGAGGTGGTTTTAGTAAATGAGTAAAATTTCTCTGGCTACAGTACATTATTATTTCTGCCTAGTCTAGAAGCTGCTATGAGCCAAGTTGCTATTTAATGGGCCGATATTATAGGCTCTTGCTGTTAGTAATAGATGACATTTGTTTTCAAAGGGCTCCATTACTTTTGAATTAGGATAATTATTTTCTTTTAATTTCTTGAATGACTAGTATTATTCTATTCCATGTACTACTTAATGTAAAATGCTAAAATAGATTAGTTCAAAGTTTATTTGTTAAAAGATGCCTTCAGGTTGAGCAGCAATACAGTCTGTCGCAAGAGGAGAAAATGGTTATAGTGAAGGTAGGCTCTTTTGCAGGTAGGAGATAATAGGAAAAAATTGCTTCTTAAGATACAGAAATTCAAGAAAACTAGGTGAAGAACAAAATATAAACAATAGGGTTGTAAGATTGCATTATTTTGATATTTTCCAGGTGAACCTAGAAAAATTTTGCTTCTCTTTAGAAATTCATGAAAATTAATCACAAATCAAACGGGGTGACAGGAAACTTTCCTAGTCTTACAAACACTGAGACATTTATATCATTTCCATTTTCCATTTTAAAATGATTACTATCCTGAGCAAACTCTTTGCATGTTCATGTAAAGATCTCCAGATATTTGAAACTACAATCACTGATCAGCATGCCCATGGTGAATGCACTACATTCATTAAGATAGCATATAAAGAGGTGTGAAAGGTTCTCCTTTCTGTCTCATCTGGTATAATTCCACCAGCTTCCTTTCAAGTTGTTTTCCTGGCAAGAAACTGTCAGTGAATCACTCTCTTCATTGGTCCCTAGTTTTTTCTTTGTTATATCTTCATGAAACAGCAATTAATGCTGGCAGTGCAACTCAGCAGAAGCCTTCCCGTGTTCTTAACATACCCTTTAGGCATGAATGAAAGAGGCAGCAATCTACTTGCAAGGCTGCATTCTTCTTTTGAGAGCATAGCACGGTTTCTTTTAGAGTGAGAAATGTACTTAATTTTCCCATGTAGAGATATTTTGAAGAGATAGGGAAATGTCTGTAGTCTGTAGCCTCACATCTGAGTCACATCAGGGATTTACTTTAGAGTCTAGTGCATAAAGACATCATTATTTCAGTAATCAGAGGAACTAAGATGCTGTAGAAAATACTGGTGCTATTAAACCATCACTGATAAGTAGTTTGTTAAAAACAATTCACTGTATTGGATCTCATGATGTATATTCATTCTGTAGTCAGTTGCATTTAGAAATCAAGATTTACAGTGCTTTGCAGAGCATTCTGTATAGCTCTTGACAGTGCTGGCAATTTACCTGTAGGACTGAACTTCGCAGTCTGACTTGGTTTGATATCTCACAAAGTACTATCTCTGGGTAAAATTGGGAACAAAAATGCAGCACTTATATTCTGAAAAAAATTTATAAACCCCACGGTATAGAAGCTGGAAAATATTTTGTGACCACGAGATTATTTTTGTGTGTGTTTGTGTATTTTACACCTATAGTCTCTACAAATATTTTTGTGGGAAAGAAGTGCTTATCCACATATTCCTTGGAGTGTTAAGAAAATTGCCACACGCTCATGGGAACTTTGTCTTTAGGTTGTGTTTCTTTCTGCAGAAGTGTTGCCCATTTGGCGGGGGATTTATCCAATCAGTTGAGACTCTACCCTTGGGCACGTTTGGCCCTGTCTTTGGACACTGTTTGAATTCTTCTAGCTCTGTAGAATGCGGGACATGTGGGCACATGTAAAGCTGATAATGTTCTGGAAACTTGCTATGTTTTCATTATTCAGACTTGTGGAAGTGTCATGGGGAGGGTGAAGGTTATGCACTTGGTGCTTTGCCTATCTGTATTTTCATATGCTGAAGCACAAGCCTATTTTGAAAGCTAGAAAAGACAGAGTGTAGATAAAATGCTTCCTTTAATTTGTCTAAAATATTTTTTGTTCTTTTTTTGCTCAGCTAATGCGAAAATTAATTAGTGTTCATGGTAGATGTCATTAGTCTCAGTGCATGCCCAAGAATCCTCACCTTCACTAGAGTACACTCCTAAATGTGCTACTGCTGGTTTAAAGTCATGTTCTGTGGAAAAAAATGGGAGTATCTTGAGTTTGGGTACTTTCTGTATTCTTCATCTCTATTCTTTGGGGTATAAAATGCTTCCTAAGTCTTCCATCAGGCCAGGAGGCACTAATCCTTATCAGGGGACTGTTTTCTACCCAAAATTTAGACACGGAAAACACAGAGTAACTTGTCTGTCTCTGCAGAGTAAATGATTGAGAACAAATAGAAAACAGGTTCAGGTAATTCAGCTGTCTTTTAGAACAACAATTTCGTTGAAAATTGGGAATGGTAAAAAAGTGCTTGGTGGACTGCATGGAGTTTTTCTGTCTTTGCTTTTAAAATATCAAAATCTCTGTATTCCTTTGTTACTCTCTTGGGTGTATTACTCCTATTAACCTGACTGTTGTTTGAATACATTCTGAGTTTTAAGACTGCAACAGTAGTTCTCATTTTATGTCTGGAAATCTAGAGAGTAAATCTTATCCTGATACTCTGTATGCCCTGAATTTTCCCATTGCTGTGCCAGATCTTTGTTTCTCCTTCGGTGTGTTACAACATTAAAGAGGCTAATGTATAAATGTAATTATACAATTTGCCACTTGTAGAATTCACAAAATCACTGAAGTCACGCTGAAGATTAATAACATAATTACTGGTAAAACTTGCTTAGCTTGCTGAAGAGGTTTTGCATACTGGAGAATATCGTTTGAAATATTTTCTAAAACACAGCTGAGCAGCTAGATATTAACCTGAAAGATTTTCCCATGCATTCTTGAGCTAATTTAACAGGCAGTCAATTTACACTAATCTAGATTAATTGCTTTAGCAAAGTAGGGAGAAAATATTCTAAAATACTCAAAATGTTACTTAAAAAAAATTCAACTAACAGACATAAACGATGATGAGATTTCATGTTCTCAATATATTTTAAAAAGACAACCACATCTCTACCTTTCTGAAGGAAGAAAATGTACATCAAAAGCAATTCAATATAACTTAGAGATTTAGAAAAAAATGGGTTTATGTTGCCCCATTATATAACACTAATATGTTTGCAATTTCCTTATATTGAACCAAAATCTGAACAACTTGATTTCTTAATTGTTGTTCTGCCCAGCTTTCCATTTAGAGATCATATATACATTACTATAGCCTTATATCCATGTCTCCTTAAGAAGCTGAAGTTAGCTGCTTGGTTTATATGTATTATTTGAAGTTAGTTATTTGCTGAAATCTAAAGTCTAAAGGAATAATACAAGGTTATTGCATTGTGTAATTTTTGCAGGGATGGTTTATATATTAAAGGAATTAGCCCTCCGGCTCTGTTTCTACCTTTTGCTCTTTTCAAAGCAGAGCATGAAAAAAAGCTGTTTTGTGAAAGCCCTCTGTCACTGTCATTGGTCGTGTCCTGTAGGCCTCTGTTGTGCAAATAGCATAAATCTCACTCAGAATTAGGGAAATACAACTGAAATTAGTGACTATATTCATGAATTAAATCTTTTCATGTTAGACCAGACTATACTGTTTTCAATGCCTTTCTGTTCCACATTCTGATTGAGACTATCAGAGCTGACAGATAATTTATGCTTTTAAACTTTGTGTCTGTCTCTGTCCAGCTGTGTTTTAAAGCTTAACTTGTTTTTTAAAACTCTTTTAATTTTTCCATTTGACACTACTTGGCCAATGAAAATAAGCAAGTGATCCATGTATCTGTTGCAGCCTTTTTCATTATCTGTGTTTTTCTACCCCAGAGCTTCAACATGGAGGTGCAAAACTGCATAAATCCTAATAGCTTGAACTCAAAACCCCCAACTTTTTTGACATCTACGTTAGTAGTTTGTCTTTCTCAACCCTATTTGAGAATTTATCCAACCAGTAGACAAAAGGGGGAACTCTAGATAAAACTACATTAAGGAGCCAGAATACAGTAGGAGCAAATCTTTGGAGAAGGTCAGCAACATGAAAATCTGCAAGCAGTTTTTTAATTTAGAACTGATTTAAAATCCAGATACAGAGTTGGTGATGAGATATTTACTTGAGGTTTTTCCCCTTGGCTTACCTTTTAACATCAGAGCATCTGCTAGCACTCTCTGGTAAACTTTTTCCTTTATCCTGGTGTCTCACATTACTCAATTCACTTTATAAATTTGGTGGCTCAGTCCAGCTCCTGAGTTTTCTAATCTTGATCCATATTTATCCCTGTCAGCATTTATATTCATGCTTCTTACTTCAGGGATAGAGGAAGAACCCTTAATTTGTCAGAAACATGAGTGTACTTTTGTACACTACAGAAGCTTAAGATGGAAATTATTTTCATGCATGCAGAAGTGTATGTTCTTTATTTAAAAATAAATAGGCAGAAGCTATGTTCAAAAGTAGAAAGAAACCATTACCATTCTAGATGATGCTCTACATGCAAGTTCTTCCTTAGTCGCTCCAAAGTTTGCCTGATAAATGGAGTGAGCAAACTTGTTCCCTTCACCCCAGGCTGGTATAAGCAAAACTGTAGGTCAAAAGAGGGTTTTAAGCACATTGGAATGGATTATGAAGAGTTCTTTGTTGGCTTGTGAGTGGGCTGCTTAGTTTGCATGCTTCTCCTGCAGTAGCTTCACTGTTTGGGGTGGAAGCCCCAACTTCTGAAAGAGACTTCTGTGGAACAGTAGGTAGGGTTTTTGTTTTAAAATGTTGAACAATGAAAGACATGTCAAATTTTCTTTTAGAAAAGTAAATAGGAGGGAGGAGACCCATCTGCAAAATGTCAGATATACTAGCAAAAATGTGCATGTGTATCCGTATTTGTCACTCTGATCTTTAGCCTCTTCCTCTCCAGAAAAACAAGAGTAAATGATGCTTTTACTTTAAGGTGTTGACTAAAATGAAGAATAAAATAGTTGGCATGTAGAACCATACAAAATGTCCATGTGGATGGAATAGTTAGATGTGTCTGGTGAGAACACTGTTCCCACATTTGAGCATGTTTATGTATTTTTGCAGTTTTGAAAGTATCTGAAAAGACAAGGCAGCAAATGATAATCTGTCTTCTTGACTTTGATGTTGGGCTCAGTACCCATTTCTAACCCTCCAGCATCCCCAGTACACCAGGTGGGGCCAGTGGACAGGTCTGAAATTGGCAGGTGGGAGGGCAGTTGGACCGAGTCACCACCATGCCAGGGGCGAACATAGCACAGGCAAGGCCTCCTGTGACCAGTAGCCTCTCCTTGCCCTGGTTTTGTGCTCTGGACTCAGCTCAAGCTTCTGATAATGGGCCAGGTAAGGCTCTGTGGCTTCCCTTTGAAGGGGTGGGAGCATATGGAAATGGGACTGAGATAAGCAGGAGCCCTGGTAAAAGTGAGACTTGATCTGCTTTAGTGAGGGCTAGTACAGAGCCCACCCAAGTCAGCAGAAGTCCAATTATTAGATCTGGTCTTGAATCTATATGGATGTCATATTCTTGGCTGAAAGCTTAACTGCTATCATATTAGTGTATTTTATTTAGCTGAACCACAGAATCAAAAGTAAATGCAAAGATTTCTTTTTTTTTTTTCCTGGCATGGCTTTTCTTTGTTTCTAATTAAAATGTTTAGTCTTCAGAAACTTTCTTATGCGTGTTCTACAATTATACTGCTGAGTAAGAAACAGGGGGTCTTTGCAAAGAACCAAGTGAATTAGTTTTAGCTAACTGCATCTGAAAAGCAGAGCACGTGATCTTTTGGCCTTGCTCTGAGAGTAACTCAGCTAGCGTTTTGGACAGCAAGCTCTCTGAATATCAGACCCAGGAAAAAATGTAACAGACTATTAAAAATGAGATGGAAGGGAGCAGGCTTTACTGGAAACATTGGCTAAACGTACATCTAGTTGCTCCGCTGAAGCAGTAAACAGCTGCTGATCCTGTGATCTTTCTGGTGAAAAACAAGCATTTGTAGTTATTTTTCAGATCTATGTTGTTGTTTGCATGGTATTTCAAGTGTCCTACTTGGTATTTATATTATTAGCTCAGTGTTCTACATTACAATAAATGTGTTTACTTATTACAGAAGTACTGACCCTTAAAACATCTGCTTCTCAGCTGAACATCCATGGCTCAGTGGGTGTGGGTAGCTTCTGTTAGCCATTCTTTCATAATATTTTGCAGTCTTTGGCAAGAAGTTTAAGTCAGATTCTGACCTCAGATGCACTCCTGTACAATGGGAATAGCTGTGCTCCAGTCAACAGCATACTTGTAGTTTTATGTCAGTGTTAACTGAGGTCAGAGGACGTTGTAGCAAGTGGGCCACAATCCCATCCAATTTTTGTCTGGCAGAGTTCTTGAAGCAAAAGACACAAAAACTCCAGTGGCTTTAGAGTGATGCCAAAGTCACCCTCACTCTTGTAGAGATGGAGTGTTAGCAAATGATATGGCAGAAAGTTAATCAAATTGTTATGAGGAATAAAGGGTTCTGTGTCTATCAGCGTCAGCACAAGAGCCATAACCACAGTCTGACAGGCTTGAAAGAGTGGTGGCTGGCTGGGGCAGGCCTTCAGGTCTTATTGGTGTCTCTTGCCTCTACTGATACCGGACCCAAGGGGAACAGCACAGAAGCTTCTCTTGGAGAGAAGGAAAGAGCTTCACTTGTTTCATGAACGGGGGAATGGGGACACCTACGATTTCCTGCAGTGAGGAGAAGACTGTATTAAAACCTCTGTGGCTGCTGTTGAAATGAAGAAATAATAACTTTAAGAGTTTTGGTGTCTTAGCATAGTCTTCATTTTCCTCCTTCTCTTTATTTCCAGCCTTCTCTTAGATGAGTAGTTCTCAGCCCACTCTCCCTTTCTTCCATGCTAAGTGTGTTGTCCATGGTCTGTGATCCATGTCTGCTCTGCTTTTTGTGCCTGAAGTCTTGCCTTTCCACCTCTGACATCCCACTCCAAAGCTGTGGAAAGAGAACCTGTCTCAGACCACCTCCTCTCCCAGAGCCCTGCTGCTGCCTCCTGCTGCTGGGCCACCTTGGGAGAGGGAAGATGCTCAGGTTATCTCAGAGCGTGCCCTAATTTAGCACATGATTAACCCTTTATACAGCAACAGGAAGGACTGGACAGTCTTTCTCTTCTGCATTTGTAGGCCATCTTGTCAGTGGTGAAGGAACGTAGCCGTTATGATCATACAAGCAAAAAAATAACATCAAACAACTGTAGGCCCTGTGCGTTGCTATCAGCTGGAGCTTCTGTAGTGAAAAGAGTCCAAAAGTAAAAATGCAGTATGAATTTAATAGGCACAGCATCCCCTAGAGGTTTGTGGTACAGCTTAGGGACAGGGTAACTGAATGGTCCTTTTCCAGAATTGGCTTCTCTTACAGACATTATTTAGTAATCATTATAATAAGAATACATGTTGGAATTAGTTTGTAGATGACTCATGGCTTAAACAATATTGGTGATGTATCTCGGAAAACAGGTCTCTCTCTGAAATAGAAAAATGTTTTGCAAAACTGTTTAGCAACATATCCTTTGCAGATTGGTGGAAAAATTGAGCTATTCAGTATATCTGTTCATTGTCTTATTACGAACAAGCTCTATTTCCCAAGTGTATTTAATTGCCCTTTTAAAATGGATTAAACTGTTATATTTTCTAGTACATAAATTTAATGCTGACAGCACTGTTTCCATGAATCGAATGGGCTCTCGTAACAAACTTCAGGCCACAGAAATTGTTTATGCTAGATAATGGATATCTGAATAAAAATGCAGTGAAAGCTGATCTGTACAATCTGTGAAAACATCTTGATATGGTTACTTTGACACACAAACCATATTAACACCCTGAATGAAACCACTTACTGAAGAAAATTAATCAGTGTTTCCTCTGCAGCTTCTTTTTGGAAGACAGTTTTGATATTTCCTGGCTATAGTATTTAGTACACCTCCTTGTCTAAAGGAGGAAAGCTCCTGATAAAGCTATTGTGATGATGTTGATGTCCTGTGTAAACTGGTGAATGAGCATGGAGAATACAGGAACAGATGGTATAGGCCCACACGAGGTCAGTAAGCTGTGGAAATACAAAACTGCCAATCCTGAAATTGAAAACAGGTGGCAAAAATTTCACTTAGAGACTTGGCATCTGTAAGTCATCAGTAACTGTAAAAGCCTTGGTCAGACACAAATTAACTTCATTGCTGATTGCATTTTCAATAAGTAAAGGAGAAAGCAGCTGCATTTCGTTAGAATCACAATAGAAATACATAGAAAGTGTTTAGAAGCACTTTTTTTTAAGTTACTTTGAGTATATACTGTTCATTAGGTTTTTTTATTGTACTTTTTTTTCTTCTCTAGTATTTTGATTGAGAAAAGCCATGTTTTACAAGGGTTTTAGCAGTGCTTCTGGGATCAAGGTTTTTTCTCAGAGCTTTCAAGATGTTTCTCACCATTCCTACATCACATTCTGCTTCTAAAAAAGTAAATAAATAAATAAACACAGGGCATCTGGATTTGATTTGGGTTTTTTTTTTAATTTTAAATAAGGAAATAAAAAGCTATTTTGACTAGATTTGGACTATGCTAATGGGGGATGTTGTGTTTGTGAACGTTGTCCTTTTTGGCGAGCCCTCCTTCTCCCCACAAATAGCAGTTACCTAACTGAAAAAGCAGATGCCTGACAGTGACCTGATGGTGACTTTCCTAGCAATGACATTTCAAAGCAGGCAGTGTGTTAGTGTTTGCTAGTTTGAGAAAAAATGAGGTTACTTATATGCCAAATTGAAGAACACTTAACAATAACATCTGTTTAGGTGTTCTGAATAGGCAGCCAGCCTACCTGAAACATCTTCGATACACAAGGGGAAAAATCTTGGTATTGATCACCTAGACTATTCCAGGTTTAAAGGATTTCATGTTAGTCAGGATAAAAAAGGTTTGGTCCATGGTTGAAAACTGGTTTAGTAATACTAGAGCCAGAGCTACCTTTAGAATTACAGTATTCAGGAGGATTTAAAAGCTGGGGAGATGATCTCCTCCACCTGTCACTATGAGAGGCATGTACATTAGTGAGGAGGGAGCAGTACCTGTTTCCAGAAATTTGAGAGTCTGCTACAGCTGTTTTCAACTCAGTTTTCCATGGCTGGATGTTTCAGAGAGGCTGCCACCTCTGCTCAAACACCATGCCATATTAGAAGCAGTTTGACATCAAAGGTACTCTGAGTATCCACAACTCCACTAAAATCATTAGATCTGCAGCAGGTCACACACTTGCATATCCCCAAAGAAGTGATTATAATTCTAAGTTTTGAACCATGTGAGGATAGTGCTAATACAAGGAAGAAACTGTGCTTACTAATGAGAAGAACCAGAAGATCAAGAGTTGGTCGATGTCTGTGGGGACATGTTTCTGGATGGAATGATGTTCAGAAAGTGCTAATAGGTCACCCTGCAAAACTTATGCTTCTTTAAGATGCTTCAGTCAGGCACCTGCAAGATGTGAAATGCTCAGTCATGTTGAGCAATGCTGGCCAAAGGGTTTGGTAATGCAAAACATTCACGAATTCATGTTTCAACAGAGATGTTGCCTCATGGGCCTACTTCCTGGTTTATTTGCCTTAGCTGAGATGATTATCCTTTTTTCTGGCAACAGAATAATATTCCTGTGGCAATCACAGCAATTGCTTACATGGAACAATAAATATCAGAAGAATATTTAATATGAGTTTAACTGATTTAATGTTGTTTAATAGCTGAACACAGATGAAGAAGCATGCTGTGACTAATCATCTCTCTGCAGACCACCAGCAAGTACTCCTGTTCACTGTAATGCAAAATGTATGGCTTCCAGATCCCTTTGTGAGATTTAAAGATGCCCACTTCTTGGATACATAGTGCATCGTACAGTAGAAGAATTCTGTCTTTTTCTGAGTTTTCTAACATCTGAGTTTTCTAAGAAAGGCAAGACAAGCCCGCTCCCTGACTAGCAGTTTTATGGTGGTGCTGCGTGTTAGATATCATCAGTAAATTGCCTTCTGCTTTTTCCTGGAATCTAGACATTACACTGAACTCCGTGTGCACAGCCATTTCATTCATATGTGAACACAAACCACTTTGCTATGTTGCCACTGCCTTCTCCAAGTGATTTCCTAGTGATTTATGTCACATTTATTAATGGAACAGTAAATAACAAATTTTAATATGCATTATAGACTGTTCTGTAAATTAAAACATGTAAGTTCATTGTCGACAGGTTTGAAGAGTGTGAAATAAGCCCAGTGCCATTGCTATGCACTCACTGTAACACATTTCTGTTATTAAGTTCAGATATGAAAGGTCTTAATTTTACAATCAGGAATAAGATTCCTTTTGTGATACTGGGAAAATGTCATGGCAAAAGAGTTCAGGTTTGTCACATTGCTTATCAGAGCAGTGATTTTCTGACTCTAGGCAGAGCTCTACACAGTTTTTCTCTCCTCTCTTCTGTTTTATCTTCCTCTGACAGGTCATGGAAGAGAATAACATCTAATTTCAGACAATAAGGTTGCAAAGAGGTGGCAAGAAAGTGGGGCCAAAGCCTGTGGCATGGGCTATGAGACAGTCCCTGCATGCAACATGACCATTTCCTCTCTGCTTTGCTCCTCCTCTTCCCTTGCAACTAGGCTAAACCAAAGGGATACATACCTCTCTTGCGCACACACCCTGCTATGGGGTCTGACACTGTGCATCTTCCTGGGAGAGTTCAGGCTGCTCTGAAGACACCAGGCAGCTGGGGAAAATAGAGATGATGAGAGTAAGGCTGCAAAGTGCTGATTTACACAGCTGGAGGCAGAAGAAAACCCAAGGAAACATCTAAAATTTCTTTGTATACATCTGTAGCTTGTGGGATGGAATTGTTAGGGTTCTGAGTGGTTAAGCCTCTGATAAAAGCCAATGTTCAGGGTATGGAAAGGGTAATTTAGGTTGGGTCAGGAGAGACTTGCTTTGGAGTCCATTGAAGCAAGGACACTGGAGGAAATAAACAGTCTGTGGTGTTATACTCTGCAGGGGAAAAGGAGGGAGTGTCAGGGGCACCTCACACATTGGGGAGAGGGGCATGTGCACATTTATGGGGAGGGGGAAAAACCCAACCCAACAAAAATCACGAGAAAAGGAGAAGTGGGATGCAGTTTACAAATATTTGAGTACCAGTGCATTGCAGACCTAAAAGAATTTGTATGAGCTGGTGTTTGTGAAATCACTCTTATTTAAGGCTTAAACTGAAAAACAATCCAATTGATGAGCCCATATTTCCTGTGGAGAAGCTGTATTAATGACACCAAAAGTTTTCTTCCACAGCTTTCAGTCTCCTTACTTCAGCAAAACTGATGAGACTAATAAAGTAAGCTGTTGCTTTTTCCCTTCTTACTGATTTTATATGAGAGGAGGAGGCTGAATGTGCTGTCTTTTATTACTTTTCTCCTTCAGGAGTAGGTATAAAGTGATATATGCTTCATCGTTTTTTTACAAACAGGTTATGCTACACAGATGCTTAGAAACAGCAAAATCATGTGAAGGAAGCATAACCTGTGTGGAAAATCTACAGGTTTTGGCTCAAGCAGAAGTGGAGATTAATTTGGGGCACAAGAAGTTGTGAGGTTTTGGTTTACTATTAATGGAAAAGAGGCAAAATGGGCACTAGGAGGTATGCAATAGAGTTCAGTTAAATAACAGGCCTTTGAAAGAACCTGGTTCATGGAAGTGTCTGTGGTTTTGAGGGCTCATTTAGAGCCAAACAATGTGCCCAAATGCACCAAACTATGAGAAACTTTCACATGACTGACATGAAAACAGAAAACTCAGATGTGATACACGGGCTACAGAAGCAGATTGAGGTTTTTGATGCAAGTGAACATTTGCTGTCAACATTACTGTTTAACAGACTCTTCCTCCCAAAGGTTAGAAATGTGATAAGGGACTTGACGAAGTCAGTGTTTTCATGACAAATTTGTAGCTTTCTAATTCCTAAGTGGAATTAAAGCCTTGTGTTAGCTGTTTACTGCTAATTCTTACATTTCAATCCCAAACACCCATTTATGTATCTGGGAGTTACCTGAAAATGAGGAACAAAATTAAACAGTGTCCATTGTGTGTCTGAAGTCTTGCTTCTTCCTGGAGATTACCTGCATGACTTAGGGCTGCAAGAATAGACCTAATTGCCTCAAGATCCAGTGTGTGCCATGCATTTCGGAGAGTTCCAGTTGGTTTTTGCAAGAAACTCTGTTTGTCTTCTAAGACCAAGTACTGGTGTCTTGTATTTGCATAGTGTCCTAGTGGTTATGCTGTCTCCAAGTGGGGCAGAGAGTTCAGGGCTCCCTTTACCCAGGAGGAGGTCTTACATCTCCTAGGAAGGTGTCCTGCTTTTGAAGTTGTATAGAAAATACTGAAGACTAATTGGAATGAAAAAGTTAATAAAAGCCATAGGAACTGTCACTAGCCCGGATTTAAGAAGGAAGTCATTTAGTCTGAGTTTGAAAGACAGTTCTGTTGCAGTGAGCACATGCTTTCTGAAACTGGAAAGCAGGAGCATGTGAGCTGCTAGTCAGGGAAAAAAGGTGGCCAAGCCAAACGTTAGTAAGGTGGGGACATGTAGAGTCTTTTACTAACTGATCCCAACTGCATCTTTTACTGCTAGATAGCCCAGTCCTTACATATATCCGAAGAGAAATTACCATAGAACACACCTGTTAACTGTAGAATGTTTGGAAGTAATGGGGTCTGTGGGACATCCTGCATAAGGACAGCCAACCTGTGCAAATTTAGCAGCTGCTGTCCAGGACACCTAGATATACAGGAATTGGTAATATATCCCTCTGTGATTCAGACATGAAATGATAGATCTGAAGTGACTGAGCTGTTGCTCTGCATGGGTGAATGAGATGCATGTGTTGAGGAAGGCAGTCAGCATTCACTAACAAGACAGATTAATTTAAGATTAACTTCTCAGTGTAGTGGAACTGACAGCCTTGAGGAAGATGAGCAGTTCTAGGGACTGTTGAAGTCCCATTTAAGTTCACCAGGTTGAGATTTGTATGAGGTGTAAGTGACAGTGTGAATGTATGTGGTGTGGAGGCAGTTTTTGCCCTGCTACTTCTCTGCATTCAGCTAATTAGGAACAAAACTAAAATGGTTATGAATATTTTCTTGGGAAACAAGTATAATTTCTGCCCATTATATTGTGCTCTTACAACAGTGAACGAAGTCTAGCTCTTGTTGAGTCGGTTCCCAATTGCAAGATGTAAAGAGTTGGTTTCCAAACCTCACTGTGGCTGCTGTGGCTCTGGATGGGCTGTCAGCCAGTCTGTGGGTTAAAACCTTGGCAGCAAGATGCTTTAACATGGAAATATAAGACTGTTGTAAAAGATGTCTTTCATGCAACTGGCTAGTGCTTTCCTGTCATTGAGTCTCAAGGACAGGGTATGGGGAGTCCTAGCTGACTGCTGGCACTGTACTTCATTTGGAAAGGGGAAAAACCCAGCATGTTGAGACACTGTTCATGTGTGCTTGTTAGGAATAAAATCTGTAGTGGGTAGAATGAGAAGAAACATAGGTGATTTTTCAGTTATATTTTATGGGTATATCTGTCTCTGTCTAATAAAATAGGCCACATTTCAACTGATTTATTTTTCCAGACCATTCTGTGTATGGAGTATTCCTGCCTTTGATTACTACGTCTGGAGGAGGTAAACATGTAAATGTCATTGTGTCAAAAACCTTTTAAACCCCACTGTATTTACAATTATTTCTAGATATTTTTCCCTCTCTTCTTTGAATTTGTTCTAACCAGGGATAAGCAACAGCATGATCAAGTGGCTGAGTAGAAGTGTAAATACACTGCACCACAGTGATTACTTAAGTAGAAAGTAAACCTTGTGAAGGCGTCTTCCTCATAGAGCCATGCCTTCAGCTCTCTTAATGATCTGGGTAGCATTTGCATGCATCTAAGTCACCGAGTCTGCCAAGTCTGAGCCCCTATAAGCCCAGCTCCATTTACAAAATGAAGCTCTCCAGAGCACTTAAGCACACTTGTGTTTTTTTTAAGAAATGTACAGAACTGTCTTGTTGTCTGTGTTGCCTCTCTTCCTTTTCGCACTATGAAAAGTAAAATAATGTACTTTTCATGCGATGATCAATATGTAATGATCTTCACACATTACATATTGTCCAGTCTTACACTTTGAAAAGCTTACACTTTGAAAAGCACAGGCACAGCAGAGAGAGTTGTAAATCTGTCCTTTTGTGAGTGTAGAGTGATGTCAGTTGAGCTGGCTCATCCCTGCACAGCTTCCAAAACACCATGTGCTTTGCAGCAGGGCAGTATCCATCTTTGCCTCCTCGTTAAGAAAATACACAAATGTAACATACGTACACAGCATGCTAGCAAAGCCACCCCAGTGGGAGTGCTGCAAAGCTGTTAATATTTTTTCTTGGGAATGTTGTGGTAGAATTGGAAGGTGTATAATAAAGAAAAAACCCACATTTATTCAGTCTTCTCCCAGAAGTTGTCTATCCAAATAACTAAGTTATGTATATTAAAAGTGGATGCCAGTAATGCAATTCCCTCATTCTATTTAGGTACAATGGAAGTGCATGTAAACAGTGTCAGCTGTAATGTATATGAAAAAAATAAAAAGCTTTATTTGTAAATTGTAAAATCTTTTTACAGGAATTGAGTCCTTCTAGCTCTACTTGCTGGTTAAAAACTGTGAAAACATGCCCTTCCTGCACTTTACTCCCCATATCTGCACAATTCAGAGTACTAGTTTGTCTTTTGAGAGAAGACAAAGGCAATATTCAATACCACATATATCGGGCAGTCTAATTTAACATTTGCTAGATAATTTCATTGCTTTGACAAGTTTCAAGATTGATGCCATATTTTCTCTTCTGTTTCCCCAGTATCTCTGCCAGTTTTCAAATGGATTATTTCTTTTCTGCCAAACAAAGAATGTCTTTCTATCATTCATGTCTCTAACTGGCTTAATTCTTATTTTTATGTCTCTGCTTCTTTATAGGTTTAATACAACTGTTCTTTGACTCTCTCTATATATCTACAACAATTCCTCCTTAACATACAATTTATTTATCTTTTTTATTCCCACAACAAGTCCAGCAATGCAGGTTTTGTGCCAGAGCTTAAGAACAATCTCTGCTCTAATTTCCTTCCATTAGTGTGTTAGAAACATGATGTTTTTCCCCCAAAGATCTCCTTATGAAGCTAAAATGAGAATTATTTTTTTTTCCTGAAAAGAAGCTGAAGGCGTTTAGACCCATTTTAATTTCAGTGACAAATTTAATCTTCATTTGGTAAGACAGAAAATAGTTTGCCCCTGCACAGTAACAGAGTTTGCAAGAGATTGACAGTGGGATTTCAGTAAAATAGTACATAGCTAGTATCTAGCACTTGTCATCACTAACACAGTATATAACAGACAAAGCCAGTATCATTATCTCTGTCTTTCAGATGGGAAAAGTGAAGCAACTATTTTGCTATTATGCAAAAATACTATAAAAATTAAGTAACTGAGGTTTTCACAGTACGCTTTCAGTTCCTTTTATAGAATCCATCTGTACACCATATATATTTACTATAGTTGCTTAATTTTCTCTTGTACTTCCTGGAAAGTGGAAAGGTTCTTATTTCTCTAGTGGCTGGTCTTACCAAGGGCCATATCTACAGTACTGACTTACTGTTTTAGGCCAGGTTTATTATTTAAAATCAACAAAAATTGCCCTTATTGTTTAAAATCAACACTGTGTTTTCAAAAGTCCTGGAAAATTCCTGCTTGATGCATATAGATGAAAATGGAAGGCAATAGATCTTCTTTTTTAAAATGTTTTGTGCTATTCTGTTGAAACAAAGGAAATACAGATGAGGGAACTGGGTAAATGTATAGAGAAATTTGTCTTACAAGAATTGTGGGTTGAGAGTGAAGAGACACTGAAGCAAGCTTCAAGCTCATCTTTTAAAAGTTATCATTGTTATCTCCTGACCATCCCATCTCTACAGAAAAAGCCTAAATAAGGAAATACAGTAAGCATAATTCAGTGTATCTGTAAAGCCAAAAAAAATAAGTCCAATATATCTTGAGAATTTTGAAATACTAACATCTAATGTATTTGTCAGTCATTGCTGACCTAAACATGTAACCCTCCCACATAAACCCCGTGAGGCTGCCTTCATATTTTCTGACCCTTTGAGCAACTCGATGTTTGAACGTGCCAATTAATTACTTATACATTTTGCAGGACATTTTATGAAAATCTTGTCTTGACGCCACAGTGTAGTGAGTTCTGGCACTGAGCATTCACTGTTTATTAACTGAATTCAATCTGTTTACTTGTAGCTGGCAAAACCTTTCTAAATTCTGAATGACACTTAGTCTAGGAAACCTTTGTGTGCAAAAAGTAAAAGAGGATACAAAATTTCCATATTTAATCCATAATGAAATTGAAGGGGTTTAAATTTTAAGTTCTGACTGAAATAACTTTGTTCATTTATCATTGAGCTGAAGGAAAGCCCAGGATATGTTTCCACAAACAGTTGTAAAGTTTAACTTTCCCATCTTCAAAAAACTCTCTTTTACCAGCAAACTGAAAGAAAAGTCATGCAGATTTTTTTTTTTTTTTTTCCTTCAGCTTTTATAATGTCAGCTACTATTGCATTCCTCGCTACACATTTCTGGGCAACAGCAACTGCTTGATCACTTTCCAGTTTTCCAAATCCTGAGCTCTGTGAAACATCTAATACCGCAAACCACTTCCTTTCTACTTCTGTGAGGGAGGGGGCAGAGGGAACTGAGGACACAACAGGAGAAATGTGTCCTTTTTTTGGTTGTGCTGGGGCTACAAGACATGATCTGCCTTGTTTGAAGGTGTTCAGGTTGGTTTGAGTTCTGAGCAGTGGCACTCATTTTGTTGGCTGTAATTTGTCCTGCTGCCATAGGCTAAATAAGAAATGATCTAAGAGTGAGTAAGGGGCTTAGGAGTTTGTCCATATTTGCAGACAAACTCGTTAATGAGGTGATTGCAGTCTGTTGGGCACTGCTGACAAGGGAGGAGAGGAAAACTTTGCTCTGTGTGTCCATCAGTGTTTATGGTACCTGAGGTGTTATGCTGCTTTTCTTCACTTATTTCCACTGTGCCAGGTTGTTTGGGTTTTAATCTGTACCTGTGAGGTGATGTTGCGTGTAGGTGTACGTATGGGTAGATCCACTGTGTTATGTGAATGTTATTTTCCTGCCTGTAACTCGTTGCTTGAACCACCAAATCCAGCATGTTTGCCTTTGGTGTTAATGCTGACATTGATTCCTGTGCCTGACTTGAACGCAGCCTGACAGGGCTACCCAGGAAGCCAATTACCCTCTGGTGCTGCTCCAGCTCCAGTGAGTGACAGGCCTGTGGAGAGCTAACTGATGTTGTCTTGGCCAGAGTGGTGTCCCTGGAATTGCTGCTCTTTGCTTCTGCACACTACAAAAAGACTAGAGCTGTCTGTGCTAATCCATTTTTCAAGCAATGAGTTTGCATCTGTCTTAGCCTCTGGCTTTTCCTTGGGCTAAAACTGAAAATAACCCTTCAACCAAAGTTGCATTTGCCATTGGCTGCTGAGAAGGGCATAAATTAGCCAGTTAACACAGTTTGGTACATCCCAGATACTTGCTGTCTTCTCCCTTAAGTCATGCAAAAGGAGTTCCAGATGTATGCTGCAGTTCAAATTATGAATAACTAGTTCATTTTTTATGCTTTTTTCCACTGCCCAGAAACAAAAATGAGTTCTAATGATATGAATGAAAAATTATCTAACTTTTTAACTCCTTTATATCATTTATGTATCTGTGCACGTTGGTGCATGTTTTCTAGCTGCATGGATTGCTCGCTTATTCTGGTTGAGCCTGGATCTAGAGGAGAAGCTGACCCACCATAGGGCTGGCATCCTCATCTTGTTCTAGTGCACAAGTTTGCTAGATTCTTCAGGAATTTCTTTTCCTGATGTTTTCAAATTGGAACTGTGAGGTGAACGTATTGGAGACAGCTCTAAATGCTACTGCCAAGGTTAGCAATCATAAACTGTAATCCAGTTATTGACTAGAAATAGGCCTTTATAAACTTTTGTCCAATTCCCTTAAATAAGGTATAGTTGTATTAGTATTCTCTGGAAAACCTTTGAATCTAGGTTGGAAAAGCAAGAATTTGCATATAAATAGAGTATTATGGAGAGATCTCCATTTCTCTTAGCAGGACAATTTTTTGTTGTTCTTTATGTTCTGCTGCTTTTTAAGACAAATAATTTTGTAGCTTAGCAAGGATTTGTGATATAGTGATGTTTGAACAGAAAATGCATAAATCACACATTAATTAACAGTTTGGCATTATTGCTATGATGGTTAATCAGAAAACCTCCAATGATTTAACACATGTTAACTTCCTGCTTTTCTGTGCTGTTATTTGATAATCCAGAAGAAAATGCAATGATTAACATTTTGAATTGTGTGCCAGGGACACAAGAATATTACTTCCTTTTGCTTTAGGTGAAAACTTAGTACATGATAAATTTTCATCTCTGTATGCTTGAGTGTCTTTACTGCAAGTGCAGCTGGGAATGTGGATATGAAACCTATTTAATGGTGTGCAAACATTAACTGATGTTAATCATGCTGGCTGTAGGCAGCTGGAGGTAAAAGGCCTAAAGGAAGAATCCAAGCAGTGTTCTGCTAGTTGGGTGAGAATCAGGCTTCCCTTTTAAAATGCCAAATTTTGTGCTGGAAAGGAGAGGAAAGGGACAAATGGAAAGTATTTCTTTGAGTAGGCTTAAATCTACAACTCTACTAGGGAATTTTTAGGGATCTTCAGCTGAAAAAAAGGTGAAGACGAGTGTTAAGAAATAGTTGTATGTATGGCAAAGATCAAAGCTATGTAAAGAGAAGCTATACTGAAGTGACAGCAGCCAAGACAAAAAAAAACCCAAACAAACTTCAAGAGAAAGTATGCACTTTAATGCTTTTTAATTGGAGAAACTGTTTGAATAGTTGATTGTATACTGGGTTTGACGAGGCACTAATAGCACAGTTTTGAATTTTTTCATGCATGCCATGGGGTCCAGCTTGCTGATCTGATATACCTGAAAGCTCTGGAAAATATCACAGCAGTAAGACTACATCTGTGAAGTTTTTAATTAAATCAGAACTACACAATTCTGACTTTTCTGGTGTTTTGTTAATGGGGATTGAATTTGCCATGGCTGGGTATCTAAGCCTATTACAGTTGCTTCTTTTATAGGCAAAGACTAAACCAGAGTCAATCCCATCTTCATTTTCTGTGGTTTGCTTTCAAAGAAATTTTGTCGTTGTCTCACAAAGAGTAGTGTTGTGATAAAGTATTATACCCTGCATTCTTAGCCTAAACATAATTGATGTTTTGCTGTTCCAAAAGGATCCAAAAGGTCTGTGCCTATGGGGTGCAGATGTACTTAAGAGCCTAGGAGGTGTGAAACGTTATATGCCTTCTACTTCTGTTACCATTGGTGTTCCCTAGACTCTTGTCACTGTTTAAAACACAGTTGTGAAAGCCACACATCTTTTTTATTTTATTTTTCCTTTAAACCTCTTACTATAATGGCTTCAAAATCTTGATACTTGTTAGGTTTTTTATGATGACTGACATCAGTTTACTGACCAAGGAGTTCTCTCCCTTCTCTTGTTATTCAGGTTCTTCAAGACTGCAAACCTTCTTTGAGGCATGAGTCGTCCTTTTTTGTTTGGTCTGTGTGTATCTAGTTAGCAACAAACGTAGGTCCTGGTCTCCAGGTGAAACTGAAATCAAGGGTAGCAAAACAAATCCATAATACGTTATAATCAAATTGCTTATAAATTCAATGTGTATGTTAAGTTATTGTGTTTATGTAGCTGGAGAGTATGAGTGAAGCTGGAATTAGACCTATTTCCTCAGTGTTGATGTAAGCTAATCAAAATTACAGTATTGTTACCAGTGGACTCGGACTCCTGAGTTTACCAATACAATTTAAATTTACCTATCTGATTGCAAAAACAGTTGCAAAATGAAAGTTAATTAGAAAATTAAAAAACAAAATACAACAATAAAAACCCAACCAAACAGCAACAAGACAAACCAAAAACTTCTACTTGAAGAATCCTTTAAAGGAATGTCCGTATTTTGCAGAATCTATCACTTTGTGGGTCCAATAATCATACCTTTCACTGATATTTTTTGGTTTCTCATCTTTACTAATAAAATGGTATTATTAGAAACAAAGATTCATAGAATGGTTTAGGTTAGAAGGGACCTTAAAGATCATCTAGTTCCTAACCCCTTCCATGGGTAGGGACACCTTCCATTAGATAAGGTTGCTCAAAGTCCCATGCATGAGATGGACTATAGAAAGTTAGTTAAGCCAAAGGAATATGATGACATTTTCAGTTCCTTGATGAATAAATTTGTGTGTTTGATATTTTATCTTCCTAGCATTTGAGCTGTGGAAGATTTAGCGAGATGATACCATATCTCGCAAGAAATCTGTTGAGTAAAGGTTTCAACGTATGAGTATTTCTGGGCTTTCAAAAAAAAAAGTCTTCTTGATTATGGTGCATTTATGAAATTAGACAAATTGCAGAGTTGGCCTAAATATGTGCAATCATGAAATGTAATTAACACATGTTTTTCAGAAATGCAATTCTGAAATTCTGATGCATTGAAACATTCCACAGTCCTGTTTCACTTCATGGAAAAGGGGGGGGGTGAGGGTGGGGGGGTGGGAAAAGACCAGAACAGTTGAATGAGTGGTAGACTATTCACCTATTGGCCTTTTTTTGTTTCAAAATAGGGTTTCTTTCTCCTTTAGTTATGCTGTCCGTAAAATTGTGCATTTCTCTTGTAAAGTGAGAACTATATAGTCATTCTAAATAAAACTTTATGCAGACCCGAATTCCTTACTAAATCAGAGCTGCTGTCTTGCTTGTCAAGGTCTGCTGTTTTGGTTTGGTTTTATTTACTTTTTCCCTCTTTGTTTGAGGACAGGCTTGACAAAGCAGAGAACCCATGCCCCTGCACAGTCAAGTGGCTTCTTCCCTTTTAGCAAATCTTTCGTGCATTGCCCAATCTGTGCTTTCAATTTATAAGAACTGTTTACATTAGTCACAATACTCAAGTAGAAAAACTTCTATACATATTGAGTTGTTGTCCAGTTTCAGCATGGATTTATGTTAATGACATAATGTTAAGTAGTTCTTGTAAGTACAAGACACACATCTTCCTGTGCAAAATCTCAGATTAGCAAAGTCACCCCAAAAGTCAGGTCCTGATGTGCAAGAAGATACAGGTTTTGGTAGTGTCTCCTCCATTAGGTTGGTTTAATACAGCTTAAAAGCTTGTTTCGTACTTGTTTATATGCAAGCTAATGTAGTCAAAAAGCTATTATCTGGGTACGTAAGGTTTTAGACAATAGATGCCTAAAGTTTTTTTCCTTTGAGCATGTAAACCTGTACAGAAGGAGAATTGAAGCACCTCTCTTAGGTGTGAGAGAAAGTGCACTTTTCATCCATTGCTCTTCCCGAGTAGGTCTTTCCAGTTTGTGTGAATGGTGCCCCATCTCCCTTACAGCCTTTGATGGTAATTTTGATTAAACACATTAACTAGAAAGGATTGAACTGGACTGCGCTGGCCAACTGTGACAAGAGTTTCTGAGCTTGACAACAGTCAATCATTATGTCCAAAAAATCTCAAAGCAGTGAAAACTTTTTATGGCTCAGTTTCCCTTACCCCACCCCACTGACTTTCTACCTTTATTCAACACAGAGTTGAAATATTAAATTTTAACTTAACTTGAGGGGGAAAGGAGCTGCAGACATAATGATTTTCATTGCTAACTTCATGAGAACTTCAAAGACAAGAGCTGAAGAGTTGGATCAAAACATACGTTACATATTCATTACAAAGACCTGTACTTTATTTATACTATGTCCAAAATACTATACTAAACTATCAGTTCTACAGACCTACACATCAAGATATTTGCATGCCAGTGACAGGACTACATATACCACTGTTGTGCTTTGCACATGAATACATAAGTTGAAAACTGTAGTTCCAGCTTTAACATATTTGAAGGCTTATGGTCATTCTGAGTCCCTATTCACACAAGTTGAACAAGTTACCGCCCATCTATTTTTGCCAATATTGTGATTTTATTATTAAGGAGATATAACAGAATTTGGCTGCTTTCCAATTCATTTGAATGACATGTTCTCCTGCACTGTTAATTAGGTGCAAGCTCTGAGATCTAAAAGATAAGATTATAACACTTTGGTACATTTCCTCCAAAATGCCTTTTATGTGATTTATTAGCTACACAGATATTTCAACCAGAAACAGGAAATAGCTCTAACTTGCAAAGTATTAAAACTTTAGGTCTCTGAATGCTTTTTCTTCATGAGCTACCTGTGTTTAGAACTTGAAAATTAATATATCCATTATCTGAGAGTGTATATAATTAAGTTACATTTACATTTTTAAAAGCCTTGTTCAGCTCATTAAAAAAATAAAAATCAAATCTTGTTTGTCACTTTCCTAACATTTGAGATCTGTCAGGATAAACCAACACTACAGAGACACCCCTCTGGATCAGAGCTGGTCTGGCCAAGCCTATCATCTCTCTCCATCCTCAGTAGCTTAAGAAAAAGGTGTAATGAAGGAGGAAGCCTGCAGTGAATTTTTTTCCTTACTCCCTGAAAACACATCCAGATATTATCTCACATTTTAGATTCAGTTTCCCCACTCTGCCAGTCCAGGACAGTTGCCTAGTCTAGTGATAACACTGCTAGAAGCTTTCATGGATAATCGTATTTTTAAAAAAAGCCCAAAGACTAGTCTTAAACTGAAAACAGTAACATTTCATGTTTTTAATTTTTGCTACTATTAAGTTTAGAAGAATATGATGCATTCTGAATACAGTTAGATGATTATAAAGCGTCCTTATATCAGTATAGCTTCTACCTGTAAAATAATATTTATCAGTGTAAGGACAGTAACAATAGGGTTTAGAACACTTTCTGTGTTTCAAGAGAAAAATATCACATTATTAAAGCAATTGGAATGGGATAAAAGTTGTGTACTGATGACATCAAAGTTTTCTCTAATGTTGAATGGTCCATGCCAAATTTTGCAGATGCCACGATAAAATTATACTGTAAAAAAAAAAAACTATCAAGAAAAATGTACAGAATTTCCAAGACAGTGGAAATATCCCAATGTGCTTATCTCCTTCTCTCCAGAACTATATGATTATTATTTTAAAAGGTAGTTTATTACAACACATTAAAGCTTAGAAACCTGTTCAGGATGTAGGAGAACATGTATTTGCTTTCCTTTACAGACAAGGCTCAGCCTGAGGTGAATTGGATTTAAGACCCTCCCCTAACTTTCACGCTTTCTATTTGCTAGTTTAGGTGATTGCCTCAACATGTTGATCGTTGGTCATAAAAAAAGTAGGCTGCAGTGGGAGTGCAAAATTGGGGGGTAAATATGCTTTTTGCTTCTCTGAACATAGGTTTTGAGCCACCGAGGGTAGCCAGGAAAGGCACTTCAGAAGAAGGGAGTGGCACCCTGCAGATATGTAGCTGTTCCACTGTGACCTGGGACCCTTGATTGTAGCTGTCTAGTGCTCCTTGTGCCTTGCAGAAGGTGCTGAGATGTCTTAGTGCCACAGACTCTGCTGTGGTGGGAGTGCGAATGTTGCCTCTACCAAGCCAGCCCCAAGCGTTGCGTATCGCAGGCAGAAAGCACCTATCTGGGATTGTACCTGGGAGGTTTGCTGGTGGGTGCCTCCAAGCTGAAGCAGGGAGAGCAGCCCTGAATAGGTTTTGATAAGGACTGAGGAGGAATAAGTTAGTTCATCTGCTGAGCTGTCCCTTTGCATCTGGCAGCTGATTGCTTGATAAAAAAGGGAGCATGGTGGCAATTTGTTGAAGACAAGTGTTCTAAGGCTTTTAAGAAATGCAAGGAAACAGGTTTCAAAAAGCCACCAATTAAAAGAAAACAAGTCTGTTTACCTGGGATCTGAGGAAAGTTATGGCCTGAGATTGCTTATTTTGCATCTCTATTAAATTCTGATTCCACTAGGTGACAAAGCACCTTCAGCTCACATTAATTTCAGTGTGGTTGAGAGTGATCAAATAACTTAGGAAATAAATTTAGTAGATTTGGGGGAATTTGATAGAAAAACAGAATCATGCATAGCCTGAAGTGCATTAGAGACTGATTCTGTACTGTAACACTTTCTGATCTGTCAAGAGCAATGTCTGGCATACTCTTCTATGTCTATGACTCCTGTATCTGTTCTTGCTATGGTGCATGAATATCTTCTTATTTAAAACTTTGGTAGGTAATTTTCTATTTTTCTGTCTATTCTGTATCTTGGCAACATATGCATTGCTTAGTAAGGCCCTTGGAAGTATTGCCTTCCTTTGCTCAGAAGCCTCTGCCAAGTAGAAGCAGTGGAAATATTTCTGCAAGCAAACTGACATTTACCAGTCTATTCTTTCTCTCAGTATTTTTCTTTGCCACTTCTCTTGAGAGTTCATTTGGAACCTCACAGTTCAGGGTTTTTTTTTTTTAACAAGATCCCCTTCTTCCTGGCACTTAAAAGCACAGGCCACCCCTCTACTTCTCCTTTTAGACCTAAAGACAGTATGAAAATCATATCTGATTTTTAGGGCAAAGTATGCAAAGTTATCCTGTTAACAGAAAATAAAAAAAATATTTTTTTGTTAATTTAAATTTAAAATTTACAAGCACGAAAAAGTTGTGAATGGGCATGAATAAAGTGCAAAAGGAATATGTAGAACACACCACCTGACTGCTCACCCTTTGTAGGGGATATAGTAGGTGTCCGCAGACTTCACACATCATTCATATTTATCACAGAATCACATTTTCAAACTGAAAGATGATGGATTTATGTATTAGGAAGAAATTCTTTACTGTGATGGTGGAGAGACACAGGAACAGGCTGCCTGAAGAAGTTTTGGATGCCCCCTCCCTTGTAGAATTCAAGGCCAGGTTGGATGGGACTTTGAGCAACCTGATTTAGTGGAAGGTGCCTTTGCCCATGGCAGGGGAGGTGGAACTAGATGATCTTTAAGGTCCATTACAACCCAAACCATTCCATGATTCTATGATCACTTATACAATGGGGCAGCTTTAATTTTGCACCGGAACAGATGTTTACAGGAGTGTCATGCCTCGTAACGTTTATTCCCCTTTTACCATGGCTTCCAAGCTGTTTCTACATAAAATCAGCAGCAAAAGCTAAGTCCGTACCAGTGCTTCTCTGCCTCTTCTACTTTCATTTTGTTAGGTGATTAACTCTTTTTTTTTTTTTTTTTTCCTTAGTTTTATTTTATTTTGAAAAGTGACACCTATGGGTAGACAAGTATCAGTGTTACAAAGTCTACAGGGAAAATTTTTTCCAGACATAAAATAAGCAGGAAAATAAAATATTTAGGATGTTTATAGGAGTCTACAGAACTTATTTTTGAATTTTTGTACAAGTATAATATGCTATCTATTCTTTTAAACTCGTTGTTGTTGAAACTTTATCAGAGATATTAAGTGGCTATTCTATGGAATTGTACAAAGCATGTATAAAAAATTACTATTCTTGGGTTTTCAATTGTGATTAGTAAACCAAAGTTTCAACCACTTAGTATATTGTTCTTTCTTTTCTTTTCTTCTCAGGTGTGTTTTATGAAGTTGTTCAGAGTTTCCCTGGAGCGGAGGAAACTGTGCAAGTGGATTCACATGTAAGCAGCCAAAGGTGGAGAAGACACTCAGAGTCTCTGAAATCAGTCGACACCAACAGAGCCAGCATGGGGCAGGATTCCTCTGAGCCAGCGGGTTTCACGGACCTGCTGCTTGAAGAGGGACATGATAACGCCACCCAGATTGAGGTAGAAATTAATTCCATCTGTTTTGTTGGGGTTTTTTTATTCAATTTGTTGTCTTTGAGGGTAAGTAAAAAATGAAGGTCTTTACTTCAGTATACTCAAACATTGATAGGGGAAGAGAACCTCATGATCTTGGTATCTGTGACCCTGTCAGCACATGAGAGACAGCTTTTTCTCCCATCTCCTGCTGGACCCTGTCCTTTCTGACTTTTGAAGATAGTCTCTTGAGGATGTCTGTCTCTTTGCTGCGAAACACTTATGGGAAGTCCCATGTTGTAGCAGTTCTCATGTGAGAAACGGAAAAGAAAGTAGTATTAAAATGAGATTGAAATATTTTCTTAAAAGTGGGAGTTAACACCTCAATTTGTGAGATTTTTGCCTGATCTTTATGGAGCGTGATATCCAGACATGAAGGGTAAAAGACCCTGGAGAAAGGAGAAACTGGAAAAAAATCCAGGTTGGTCACTGAAACAATTTGCTCATACTATTTGCTTATTGATCTTCCAAAGA
Organism: Actenoides lindsayi; assembly: GCA_025331215.1. Lineage (NCBI taxonomy): Eukaryota > Metazoa > Chordata > Aves > Coraciiformes > Alcedinidae > Actenoides > Actenoides lindsayi. The sequence goes on along the minus strand of WTSP01019181.1, from coordinate 113,379 downwards.
AGAATAACGTGGATCAAATCTATCTACATGAAGTTTGTGGACATTCTCCCTATGTTTTACAGTTTCACTCAACTTCTGATTGCTTATTTAAAACACTTTAACTGCTGGATTGCCTTCAGATGAACATAGCATAAATCTAGGTGAGCACCAGTTCTGTCTTTAAAACTGCTTAGTTTTGAGTAGTGTAGGGAAAGCATGTTCATCATAACGTTATGTTGTGCTTGGTTGGTGCAAAATGGCTACACCTATGATGATTTGTGGGAGTTCTACTATTCTGCTGTTGTACCTTAGTGGTTCTACATAAATGCACTGGATTAATTGATTATGTCCTGATACACAGGTAGCAAGCGTTAACATTACTATAATTTTTCTATTTTTACTGTTTTGGTGTTTTTTATAAGCATTAGGTTTGGGGATTTCTTGCTAATAAACTCTACATCCTATTTTTAAAATACAGCTTGAAATAAGCTACACCTTAACATTTTCAGTCTTTGTATTCTGCTTCCAAAGCAACAGTGCTGTTTGTTTTTCCATTCTGGGGAGCTCACTGTCAGACAAACAGAACAGTTTTCAGATTTTCAGTTATCTTGCACAATAACAAAAGCAAAGCAATAAAAGACCCATCTGTAGAGACAACGGTGGTGTCTCTGCAGCATAAGTGAAAAAATAATAATGCTTTCTGAAGGTGTGGTTTGTGCTTGTTGTTTAAGCTTCCCAGTTTGCATAGTACTAATTATGTTTCCTCTTGAATAAACATGGTAGCTGCTAGTTGGTAAATTATGTTTTTGAATTGTGTGTTGATTTTGATTTGTTATTTGCCCCCTGTAATCTCCATCTGGCCATCCTTGTAGCAAGTCACTCAGACACAACACAGATCAAACCTGCTTCTAATGATTTTAAAAGGTAAAGTAGAAGATGTCTCAGGCACAGGAAAACTCATGTAGCTAATCTTTCCATCACTTAACCATAAACCCCATGCAGTATCTCCACTCCTTTGAGTTCCAAGCTCTTACGAAGCAAAATGGGTCAGAGCTCCCCCTCTTACACTGATATAGAATCATAGAATAATTTTGGCTGGAAAAGACCTTCAAGATCATAAAGTCGAACCTTATTCCTAGCCATATCAAAAAACACTAAACCATGTCCCTAAGCACAACATCCAACCACCTCTTAAACACTTCCAGGGATGGTGAGTCCACCACCTCCCTGGACAGGCCATTCAATGCCTGACAACCTTTTCTGTAAAAAAATGCTTCCTAATGTCCAGCCTGAACCTCCCCTGGTTCAATTTCAGGCCATTTCCTCTTGTTCTGTCACTTGTCACCAGGGAGAACAGACCAACTCCCGCCTCACTACAACTTCCCTTCAGGTAGTTTTAGAGGGCAATAAGGTCTCCCCTCAGCCTTCTTTTCTCAAGGCTAAACAGCCCCAGATCCCTTAGCTTTTCCTCATAAGAGACATGCTCCCAACCCTTTACTAGCTTTGTAGCCTGCCTCTGTAGTCCCTCCAGCAGCTCAATGTCCTTCTTGTAGAGAGAGGCCCAAAACTGTACACAGTATTCGAGGTGCGGCCTCAGCAAAGCCGAGTACAGAGGAATGATCCCTTCCCTGCTCCTGCTGACCACACTATTCCTGATCTAGGCCAGGATGCCATTGGCCTTCTTGGCCACCTGGGCACACTGCTGGCTCATGTTCAGCCTGCTGTCAATCAACACCCGCAGGTCCTTCTCTGCCTGGCAGCTCTCCAGCCACTCCTCCCCAGGCCTGGAGCGCTGCTGGGGGTTTTTGTGGCCCAAGTGCAGGACCCGGCATTTGGCCTTATTGAAGCTCATAAAACTGGTCCTGGCCCAGCGATCCAGCCTATCTAGATCCCTTTGTAGAGCTCCCTATGCTCAAGCAGATCAGCACTTCCACCCACCTTGGTGTCATATGCAAATTTACCAAGGGTGCCCTCTATCCCCTCATCCAAATCACTGATGAAGATGTTAAACAGGAGTGGCCCCAGTATTGAGCCCTGGGGGACACCACTCGTATATGGCAACATCCAAGAAAAAAAATGAATGCTTGTAAATGGACACAAATAGAACAGTACTTTTCCAGGGCCATCTTTCCTGACAGGTTAATGTGCAGATGTCCTAACCTCAAATGTACATCACTCTTACTGAGTTTATTAAATTCAGGTTTTGTGGTCTGTCACAGCCCTTTCTTTCTCTAAGATCTTCCCAGCACAATAAGATAACCGACTTCTGGTTTTACACATTATCGGCTTCTGTTGTAAATCCCTATGACAACACATGGACATTTTAAAAGAAAAACTTTGTTGCCCAGCTTTGTGGTGGGGCTAAAGTGTACAATAGATATACACAATGTAAAAATCCATATGTCACAAAGTCTTCTGCAGCTTGGGAGCTTATTGGTAATGCTGGAGAGCATATTGATTTTTTTTTTAAACCCTTCTTCTGTTTGTGTTACAGTTCTTGCTGAAAAAAATCCAGAGAATGCCACTCGTATTTAATGACACTACACAATTACAACATCTCTCCATCACAAATACTGTTTCTTTTTGAAGTATTTTGTAGGCTTGCCATGCAAACACGGAAGACTTCTTTTACAGGGAGGCTGACAATGACGAACATGTCTTTAATTTTCACTTGTTATTGTTTTCTGTTCTTTATAATGATGAAGTTACTTTCTGTCCAGCTTAAAAAAACAAACAAGAAAAGCAAGCAAATCACACCTCTTCCCCAAAACAAAGATACCAAGGACAAAAGGGAAGGCATTTTATTTCCAGTGTTATCAAATCTACACAGTCATAATGTGGAAAATAATAAAATAAACCTGTGTCGAGCATAGCTTAGTTCCACTGACTTTCCTTTATATTTTAAGGTAATGAGATCTTTTAATTTGTGTTTTTCCATTGGAGTTATTGGGAATCATTTGGTCCTTAATGGGTATATTATGCTGGGTTTCCCATCAGCAGTAATCCAGAGGCTGTTTTAACATCAGCTTCAGTGGAACATGAAGTTCAGGCCTTCAGGAACAACTTTAGAAAATTGTAAAGCAGTTTATCACATCTTTGCAGCAGCCAGGGTGGACTTGCTCCTGTATGTAGGAAAGCTGATAATGGCCAGATTCTCTGTAGAGATGCTGTCTCTGGTCTAAGAGTTGGAGCAGTGCAGCCCCTAGGAGCCGCAGGACATTCACTGTGTCTCTTCACATCTGTGTTTTGCCTCCTGCATTTTTTTGGTGCTGCAATTCAGGCCAGAACTCATGCAAAAAAAAATTTATATATTCAGGTGCTTTTTTTGAATACAAACATTCTCTAGACATTGAACTGCATTGCAGAGACTAGCAGAAGCATTGGCTGTAGCCATTTGATGTGCAGGACCTTCAGAAATGGGCAGGGCCTTGGAGGTATTGTCTTCTCTTTCCCAAGTCTCATTGTGTTGAGAATAGGAATTTCATGGTCCACAGGTGCAGTGCTGTGGCAGCACAAACGCACAAAACTGGAGATGTGAAGAGAAAGGCAAAGGACAGGAAGAACAGGTTTATGCTGTAAGCCAGATTTCCTAGATGTGTAGAGTTTGTGGTCTTTCTGGAGAGCTGAGGGCAAGCTGGTATACTTCAGGAAAAATCAATGTATAAGAAATGCTTATTGTAAACACTTTTCAAGATTGTGATAATGTTTTATAAATATTCCTCTTCTGGTTTAGTAGGATGAGTATAATGTGTCAGTTAGGGACTAGAATGTTGTAAATGCAAAAAGTTTCCCAGGGAGAGAGGTTAGTCCCATTTGCTTTATTTGCAGTAGGTACTTCAGACCCCAAATACAGAGGAAGCTTCATTCTCAATACACACAATACAGCCAGAGAAAGTGATCAAGCTCTGAAGAGGGACAGGCATAAAAAGGGCGACATCCCATCTTGTACAGATGGGGACAAATGTTATTGTCCTAGAGAATCCTCAAAGCAGATAGATTTGGGACAGGTGGAGAAATAGCTTGTCAGCAGGATAAATCATCTGTAAAGGTCAACCCCAAAAATGCAGTATTCTGGTGACACAGTGCAACTGAGTTGAATTCTTGGCCTCATGGCAAATGAAAACATCAAAGAGTCTCCCTTTGAAGACATGAGCACCCATGGCTAAGGCATATTTCTTCCCAAGGGTTCCCTCTCTCCCGCCTGCCTGCCGTTCCATCTTTCTTAGGACTCTTCTCTCCAGTCTTGAAGGCTGGGTTTGGGATTGGTTTTGTGTTAGTAATCTACTGCTTTTGCTTAATGTGCTTAGGACATTCAGAAGTGTCTTTTATTTAGAATAAACAGCCTAGGAAATGTGTTGTATAGGCTGGAATTTGTTGCTGTGAACACTAAGTCCTTGAAAAAGCAATGAGCATGAAAAATACATCTTAATGAATATGTCTGGTTTGCCATGTCTTCTTTCACACAAGGATTAAAATAGGACAAATAGAATACCTTTCTTCACATAGTATAATATAAAATATGCTCTGTAATAACTCACTGTTATTAAGTAAATCAGTATTAATATTGTTAAAATAACTCATATTCATGGTGTGGGCATGACTAAACCTTTTGTTAATCCCCAATGCCCTATGGTCATAATGGTAATGAAGGCAGGTGGCAGAGACTCTCATTGCCTGTTGTTTTGCATTTAGGGGAAAAAGAACTGATCCCTGAAATGTGTCTAGTATGGATGTTGGGTCCTCAATATCCACCAGTAAGGTATCCACAAACACATTCCTGTTTTGCCACAGTACTTGCTAATGTAGGCATGGCCACTGAGCATTGGAAAAGGCTTAAGAGTGCTTTAATATATAATTGTGTATTGAACAAATGTTGCATAATAATTTTTCCATAGTTCAAAACATACACCATTTTTGAAGTGTTATTTTATGATTATGACTATGTGGAGCTCCATACAGAGATGATTCTCCTTCATTATTTATGCAACAAACGTTGCAAAATAACTTTGGAACGTGTGAATTACTTTCAAATTTGTTGTTGCCATATAGATACTACACCAAAAAAGCAGTCTTTCACAAACTTCAATTATCAAAAAGAAATCCAGCAATAAAATAGATCAAATCATATTCACCCTTGAGCTGAGTTCAGCCATGCTAAGATTTAAGGTTTTATTGCTTTGCACGACGAAGAGAGAGAAACATATTTTTTCATGTAAAGTCTTAGAACAGAATTAATGATTGCAACACTGTCAGAAAAAGATTCAGTTCGAAGCAAGAAACAGCATGCTGAACATCCTAAATCAATTCAAACTTGACTGTAGCTTAGCTTCCCCACCCCTCCCAAGATAATACTTGTGAACACAGAAAATTGTGGCTATTTCAGTGCAAAACAAGTGGGGTTTTTTTCATAGTGAAGTGTTTAACTGACTCCTGTGGATGTCACAGATCTCTCCTGCTGTGTATTGCTTTTATCTAATATAGAGTTGTTGCCAACTGAAGACACCCTCATTTATTTTCCTCTCCTTTCTTTAGCCTCTCAAGATGTTTGAAATGTAAATTTTAGCAAACGCTGTAGTTTAGACCTGAAAAAACATCTTGCTTCTATCAGAATAACACTTGTGGAGTTCCTAGTGCCAACAATCTTTTGCCGAATTTTGCATTTTCTCCCAGAGTTTCTGCCCAGAAGAAGGCTTATCCTGTATCAGTCCCAGTCACTCATGAAAGTGAAGATGTCTAATTCTGACTGGCAAAAACAACAGAAGGGATTGAATTTTACAGCCCTTGGATTTGAGAGCAATTACTCTCAGCTACTGACAGCAGTGTCAGTGTGTCCACTGCTGTGTTCTTTTCCTGCAAGTCTGAACAAGCAAAAAAAATATAATGGTTAAGATTAAATTTCACTCAACTGGACAAATGGTAAGTGCTCTAATGCACTCTATTTAAAAGTAGAAAAACTTGTCCATGCATAATTGAAGCCTCAAAACTAAACAATACTATAGTTGCACCCCCTCTCCCCCTCCCTCCAAACCAATCCCAATACTTTAATGCCAGTTGTATCTGAAGGATTTAGAAATAAAGAGCAGTGTTACTAACACTGTATTAAACCACAGTCACTCCAAGTTACTGGGAAGAATGTTCTACATTTCAGAAAAAATCCAAATCATTGTATAGTTGTCATTCCAAGCAATGAGAGACACACTTTAATTCTAAAGTCTATTTTTTAAATTACCATTTCTTAGAGCCTTTAGTTACCTATGTAGTGTGGCCAGCTTGTTTAGTTTTTGATGTTATAGTTCCAATATTTTGCTTAAATAGTGTTTGTATCTTCCTTTCCCTTTTGGTGATTCTCAGCAATGCAAGAATGAATTCCATGGACAACATTTTGATGTACTCATTCAGTGTAATAAAAGCGGGCATGCTCTTGATCTCTGCATCAGGACAGAAAGTTTTTTAAAGCATAGTCACATTTTAATGTGGATTATAAAGTATCAAAGTAATGTGTATTCAATACAAAGGATCAAACAAATTTTAGGCTTTTAACTTTTATTTCGGTTAAAGCATTTGATATATCAAGTGGGGAGGAATGAAGATTTGAAGAACAAAGATTTGTCACTGACATTGGCTAATTCTTTGGAGAACAAGAGTGGTACTTCTGTTCTTAAATCTGTATTTGCAAAAAGCCATTGGGAAAAAAAAAGCTAAAAAAACCGAAGTGACAATACCTTCTCTCTAACATTGCTTCATTTTGGAGACAGATTTTACACAGAATTACACAGAATTATTGTTGAGGCTGGAATAGACCTTTGAGATCATCAAGTCCATCCTAAGACCTGACACCATGCCACCTAGGTAGACCATGTCACCAAGTACCACATCCAGTCTTTCCTTAAACACCATGAGGGATGGCGACTCCACCACCTCCCTGGGCAGGCCATTCCAGTGTCTAATGACCCTTTCCGTAAGGAAACGCTTCCTAATATCTAACTAAACCTCCCCTGGCACAGCTTCAGGCCATGCCCTCTCGTTCTGTCACTATTTTAGTCTAGTTTTACTGAACTCAATAATATTAAGCTCTTGTCTAAGATAAGGAAAATTGAAAATTTTCATTTAAGTTCTAAGTGAAGAAATCCCCTTTAACTGTTTTAATTACATGGCTGCAGTTTACTTGGTCTACGTGCAAAATCTTTATCATGACAAAAGTTGCATTCATTTTAATTTTAGGAAACTGTAGTTGTTTCTTGTTCACAGTTCATAATTACTACATCATAAGATTTTTTTAATTTTGTGTGTGTGTAAAGGGCTCATTCAAGAGAGGGAGGGAAAAATGGGGCTCCTCCTGTAGGCTTGCAAATACTTTTCTTAATCTTTGATTAACCTTTGGTCATGTAGTATAGCCCAGGAATTTCCTGGGCTAAAACTGCCATGACTAAAAAATCTGGTTTTATTGTTGAAGGGGATGTTACGTGAGATTTTTCTGCCATTGCAAGCCCTATCTTATGTTGCTTTAGACCATTTCATGTTCATTAAAAACACAGCTGTCCTGCTGATTCTAAGCCAGTATAACTTGGGCGCAGAAGTCTCTGGATGTATGCTGTTCACAGCTCTGATGTTTCTGTGATGTTCTAGAGGATTAAACAAGCATCCCACATGATACCCTCTACTGCACGTCATTCAACTATGAAAGCTCTGCAGCCCATCAACACTGAATTTTGCGGATGCCAAAATTTACAAAATTAGACAAATTCATGGAATAGAAATTTGTCATGGATTATTAAGCACCAAGGGAGTTTCTGAAGAGCAGAACTGGATCCTAGGAAAAATGGCCAATCACCACTGTTTGCCTCGGATCCTTAACTCTTCACAGGTATATCTCCCAAACTGTTCTGGGAACCAGACTAAAAGGATATTTGACCTAAGAGAGTACAGCTGTTCTTGTGCTCTTATTGGTATCCACTCACTAAATTCAGTTTAATGTCATATTATTGTTCTCATAGTTAGAAGCTTGAAAGTTAAATCAGATTTAGCATGTGCTGGAGGAACAGTCCTGGGATATGCTGGAGTTGCTCTGAAACCGTCATGGATATATATTTTGCTTTTCTATATAGCAGAATACTTTAGATGTCATATTTTTTTTTTCAGAAGAGAGATAAAATTTGCTATTAAATTATATAGCAATGGAAGGCTAAGATGTATAGGATTTTCTTACAGTGTTTCTAAACTTTTATTACACTCTTTTCCAAAAAAATTGTTCCTGCTATTTGAAAAGTAAACACATTTTAAAAACCTTATTTTAGGAAACGACCTTGTTACTTTGGAGATGACGGAAATGGAGAACATCCTTTATTTCATAATGTCTCCTTTTTTTTTTTCAAACTGAGTCAAGGTAAAAATGTTCTTTACTTATTCATGTGATGTTAGGGAAAGTATTTGAACTTTCTCAAAAACAAGCTGCTTCAGATGACATTCTAAGTCAAATAAAAACTTGTGTAAATTATTGTTAAATCCAGTCTTTGATTAATTTTGATAGCTATAGATGAGAACTAGAAAGTGAATTGATCTGGAAGCAGCACACCTCACACAGATTAGTCCTCTACTTTTACTAAATCACACTAAACAGTATGTCACCTGCAACCAGAGTTAGAATCTGGGACAATCATTAATTTATTCACTTTTCTGTTTGTCCAGCTTACTTTTCCACCAGTGATGTCACACATTCTAGCTGGTCAGCAGGCTGATATATCACTGTCTTGTTCTCTTTCAAGCTTTCAGCTGCAAGATGATAAACTAGACAAAAGCCTCAGATAACATTTTGTATTGAATTTATTAATTGATTACTTAAATTGAATGCCGTCTTGATACTTGCACTGGGTCTTGCTGCAGTCTTCAGCTGGACTGAATTCATTACCAGCTCTGCAAGAAGTGTTGTAGCAATGAGCCTGTCAACATTTCCATTATTTTCAATCTAAACTCAAGGGGTTATTCTGCTAATAACTCAGATATATCTGAAAAAGAAAAAGATGAGGACTGGAGATGAGATTCATTCTCTGTTTCATTTAAACTTGGATTGGGGGGGGGGGGGGTGGGGGTGGGGGGGGGGGATGGGAAAGGAGGGGAAGTAAAAGCAAGTTTTCCCACTCCTAAGTAAGGGAATTCACAGTTCTCTGTGGTAATCCCAAGTTCATTTCCACATGCTCAGCTATGTTGGCACACAAGGCGTTTAATTTATTGTGCTGATTATAATGAATTTTTTATAGTAAAGAAGGAAACAGGGGATTCAGAATTTAATGGAATCTGCCTTTGAATTTTCTTGACAATATTTTACATTTCCATATCCCTCTTCATCTCCAAGTTCCTAAAGCACATTACAGTTATTCTAGAATCACTGAACTCATGATTGAAAAGACCTATGAGCAGTATCAACAACAGACCTTATATTTTCTTTCTGAATTATTCATCATACATGCCTGTCATGATTTAACTCTATCCCAACTGAAACCAGGATGATATTTCAGTCCTTGAGTGCAGAAGTTTGCTGAAAATAGACTCACCTAGTAAAAGCTGAATATTAGTGTGGCCTTGAAGGCTGGGAAGGTCTCTTCAGTTACTTCTTTTCTGACCTTTTTTGCTATGTTTACCTGGAGCATCTTTGTGATGGAGACTTGTATTGATTCTGTCATGCAAAAAGCAAAGCATGATGTTCGTTTCAAGCCACGTAAAACAAACAGACCTAGCTAATTTAACAGCATGCTGCAAATTGTGCATAGCTGGTTGGAACAGGGGGTGAGGGTGAATACATTACCAAGTTGTTAGTGCAGAGGAATTTGGGTAGGTAAGTAAAAAGTTGTTACTCTAAGCCACATAATTCCAGTTTGGATATCACCGGTCCTTAGGGATAGATTTTCAAAGTGCTGACGTTTATGGATTACTCTGTGCTACTCTGAAAATTTTTCATGTTTTTATAATGTGGAAGAGTCAATTATCTGTTAGCCCAAAACAGTAACGTCTTGTCAGGTAAGCAGATGGGTACATTGTTTCAGACTTGGTCAGATACTTCCTTTGACTGTGGGCAAAAATAGTAATTATAACTCGAGAGCATTCAGCATTTATCAGGAAGTCAATGGCCTGTCTTCATTGTGATTGTGTGAGTTATACAGGCTTTTCAGAGAATAATAAATGGGGCCAAAGTTTAAAATTGATATCCAAAGGGGGTCAGAGTTAAGAAACTTCTATTTTTAAAATGTTAATTTGTCCTACCAAAAAATGCTAGCTAAATGCTGTCAACTGCTGAAGAAAATGCTGACGAAACACTTGTAATAGCTGTATTATTTCTTACACAGAACAGAAATTAGTAAATAATGAAAATAACAGATCTCTTTTTTTTCTTCTGTAACACGAGTGTGCCTTTACGTGCAGCACATCAGTAATAAAAGAATGTATTTATTTCTAGAACACAAAATTGGCAATGGAAATTTTGGAGTCTGCAACATATTGCAGTGTCAGTAACAAGTAGGAAAGAAAAAATAGAAAAGAGGAAAAAAATAATTAAAAAAAGCTAACATTCACATATTCACGAGGCTTTAACAGCACAACATTTAACAGAGGTGGAGATGTGTGACAGGTTTACTAGAGGTTTGCTTCATGCATTTGTAACATGCTGCATGACTTTTCACAAGTTCTTATTAAATTTTTTAAATAAATGAAAGCACTGCTCTCTTATTCTTTCTGTAGCCTTGGCAACGAAAGTAGGAAAGGGGGAGAAATTGCAGATGGAAATCCTGTCTGATCTTATACAGGCAGTGAAGTAAAATGTCATGAGGGATAAAATGCTACAATCTATCAGAGGTATTCCCCTTTTGTTCCAGTACAGACAGCAAAACAAGCAACTTCCTCAGGTTCTTCCTACCTCAGGCAAAATGTGAATGCCTCTGCCCTGGTGAAGGAGAAGAAAAATGCCTTCCAATGCTAGAACAGGCATAATCTGGCTCCAAAGTGCTACTGATGAGTTTGACTGTATCCAGGAGTGGGCCAGCAATCTGATTTCGACACATCACCAGCCTCCTTGCTGGATGCTCATTTGGGGGGTACACCTGACTAGCTGGTACAGTAGTATATAGCGAGTTTGCTGAGGGTGTTTGGAATGTCTTATGTAGTTATAAGCAAGTGCACAAAGAGTCTCTATTTGTCTAGAAAACAAAACCCAGATTCTTACAAGTGTACGATTGATTATGTAGTTGAGTGAAACAGCAACTTATTTTCTTTTTGTTGAAAAAGTCATTAATATGATACACAACTGGACTACAGTTATACTAATGTCAGAAAAGGGTTTAAGTTTTTTAATTTTTTAATAAAAATGGAAATAGAACATTTGATGCTATCATTTCATAGTGCATCAATTGTTCATTTTCTTATATTAGTATTATCTTCATGACATGTCAGGCATATTACACCACCTTGGAAATCAAGGTAATTTCCTGGGTCTGATAATGAGCACTTAGAAACCTAGCTCTCGTACAAACAGCTGCACTGAAGTGTCTAGCCTTCAAACCAAATACCACCCTGCTCAGCTACTTACTTGTTTATCTAATTCTGAAGTTAAAAGGTCAAGATTATTGGTATTTTCTTTTTCCAGGTTATACCAACAACAAATTACAACAAGTAAAATAAAAGTGGCCCGTTCGTCATCAGGGTCAAAATGTTGAGATTCCTGCTCACTCCCCTCATCCTTCTCTCCTCACTAACCACCCCTCCCCCCCACGCCAAAAAAAAAACAGTAAAAAAAGATTTATTTGGAGCACAAGTAAAATATTATGCCTGCATCTTTCCCTATTTTTCAGTGCTTAAAAGGGGATATACACGTTTGTCATCACCTTTTTTTTTCTTGAAATTGTGAAAAGACACCCTTCAAGTCAAATGTTAATTCTGTAGTGTCTTGTGTTTGATCTTCTGCTGTCCTGTATTTAGCTGAAAGCCAAAAAAAGTTTTATGAAAGTTTAGGAAACTTTTCCACTTTGAATCATTCCACTCTTAAAGAGAAACTTATATTTGGACTATGAAAACGACAACTTATATTTGGAAATTATGCACAAGAAAATATAACATCTATCAAAAAGAAAATCAAGTGTTAGTATACTTTTGAAATATTTGAGAATATTGGATCAACTGAATACTGGGTTAACATGAAGGCAGTAGTGCTTTTCAGAGACGACAGAAGGAGGTTATTATTTAGCATCTTGATCTTGTCTTAGTAATTACAAACTGCTCAGAGTATCTCCCTAAAAAGAGCAAGAGTGCAAATCCTGCAGAAAGTTTGTTTGGAGCCTGATGTTATGCAAAGGGAGTGCTGTCTAGCCAACATGTACCTCACCAAGCATCTCAATTAAATACGATGTCTTACAGTCATAGCACTTATATTAGAGAGGTCTCAAGAGATTCATTTATTTGCTTGAGTGTGACTGCAAGATCAGATAAAGAAGAATTTCTGTGACAAGTCCTTAAGAAATGTGGCTGGTGAGAACAGTTTATTAAAATTGTACATAATATTCTTTTCAATATTGTATAGAATACCCTAACTGAACTACTGTTACAGTATATGTAGAAAAATACATATGAACAAAACAAAATGCATACTTTTTTTTCCAAAGCAAACAGGAAGCTTCGCAAAGAGCGGTGGAAATAGGGGCTACAGCTTAACCACTTTTATCATCTCCATCTTTCACTCTAAGGCATGAATGGTAACTTTGATATTTTGCATATTGATTGTGGATTTGAGCCAGTCCTATGTTTTAGTAACTAAAGATTCAAGTGTATTTTATGTGAGAGAGAAACTAGAAAGTGCTCTGGTTAAATAGACTGCCAGTTTTGGTTCCCATCTGTTTAAACTGAATGTTCTCTGAAGAAGATATGGTGATGCAGTTTGTTCTTTGTTGCCCAGGCTCTGTGATGGGCATTCTGCTGCCTGGCTATATGTTCAACAGCACGTAGCTGAACTGAACAGCACAGCTTTGGCAAAGACTGATGCTGAGTGAGGTGAACATAGGACACATTTAAAAGATTCAAATTAGGCTTTATCCCTACAGGTAAAAAACTGCATTAATAAACTCTTGTTCCTGGTTGCATCAACTTAATATCAGTTGCACGAGTTCTTACAACTGATTGCCCTGTGATTTCAGCCTTGAGCCCTGATGGATCCCTGAGGTTCTGTATGAACTTCTCAGGAAGTGCAGTACACACCAGCAAGTGAGGAGGAAGCTTCCTCCACTGTTCTACATAAAGCCTGGATCAAATAGAAACTAAACCTGCTAATATTTACTTAATCCTGCAGATCTGTAACACTTTGTTTAGATCTGATGATTTTGATTTGCCATTTCCTTCCTCTTGTGAGGCCTCAGAGCTGCTGTGTCTTGATTGCTCTGTTTTCTTTGTCTCTTCCAAAAGGGAAGGGACAGAGAGTGTAAACAGGGATGACTTACCTCATCCAGCTTCTGAATATGTACCAAAGAAAGGAATAGAGTATAAGAGTTTAAAGTTGCTCTAATACATGCATTAAACAAAAACAAAACAAAAACAAACAAACAAACAAAAAAACCCCCACAATTGAACTTCATATGTATCTTGGAGGAAAAAATTGCACAAGTGTGGCTGCAAGTGTGTCAAAGTATATACATTCAGAAATGTTATATTTCTTTTTTAAAGAAAATCTTTAAAAGACTATAATACCTAATCTTTAGAAGCTAACTTGACAAAAATTATTTCTGGCATTATCTGGCGTCATGAGACTCCAAGGATGGCCCTGGTAATGGATGTGGAGTCATAACCACTGATGGTCTGTAGTCTGGGCCTGGTGGTTAGTTTATTATGTTTACAGTCATTTTTACAGTTTCAGTTTTATGCAGACTTTAGTCATTTACCTATGTCTGAAAATTAGAATATAAACTCTCTAACATGTTTCATAATTATACCAAAGTCAAATTGCTGTTAGGTGTTTTCATGGTCGTTTTATTGAATTGGTTCCTATTATTTTCTTTTAGTGGAGAGGATGCTACAGAGCGGTTAATAAAAGCTTATTTTGAGAATGTAATTTCTCAGACTCCTGCTCCAGCAAATCAGGAACAAAACTGCATATTTCCCTACTATGATTGTTGGGGGTTTTGAGTGACTTGGTGATTCAGCTTTTTCTTCTCTTAAGCAAAGCATTGCACAGACTGTTCCTCCTTCAAAGCTTGTCTCTCATTACAACAGTTCAAGGGGGTTTATAAGACCACTATAATGACCCCTAAATAGGCTGTCAATTTTATATCAGTCCCCAAAAGGGAAGCTTCCTTTCAAAAGTGACTGAATATCATGGAAAAGGCAGTAGCTTCACGTTGTTTTTTCACAAAGCTGGTAAGACTGAACAGCATTTTGGATTAATAACAGGTTTATGGCATCCTTCTCTGCCAGACTGTCAGTGTGTGTGTGTCTCTCCGTTATAGGTGCTGTCAGATGCTCAGAAAAGGGCAGTTTAAAAACCTGGGATTTTAGGATGATGTAGAGCTGTGTAAAGCCTTGTGTATGCATAGTTGAGAGAGCTGTGAGCTAAATGCTTTTATTTCATCCTAGCTGTTTACATCATTTAGTGTTTACAATAATAACCTCCAGTTGTAAATCTGTGAGATTCTGGGCAAAGTGACTTCCATACTGGCCTAGTGAAAACCTGAGTTTGAGGACTCTTGCACCCACCCCATAGGCTTTCAGGACTCTGCAGAGCACCTCATGTAGCTGCTTCTTGGAGAACATAGTGTGAGAGGAAATTCTTAATCCCAGTGCACTCTGACAAAGGGTTATGTCTTTTGTTAGATTGAATTCCCTTCATTAGACTTGATATTAGCTGTTCAAAATGGATTTTGCATGTGTAATCAACAGTGATGTTTGCAGGCTGTCTTCAGGTTCTGTGGCCTGTTGATGTGCAACATGTATGCTATGCCCATATACATATATTTCCTAAATTCTTTCTACACCAGATATTAAAAAAGAAAGAAAGAAAGAAAATTACAAAGAACAGATTGTAGATTTGTCATTGTGAAAGCAGTGAGGCAGGTCTGTAGATTGTATATTTCCTTGGCAGAGATTCATACAGAACAAATGCTGTTGTAAAGAAATGGCACAGCAGAGAGTTTATCCTTGATGCAAAGTGCTTATGAAATTAAGTCAGTACTTCTGAGCTTCAGAGAACCACTCGTAACAATCGAGCTTCCTAAGTAGCAGCCGCTGTATTTATCCTCTGCAAGACTTTCATGTGGTAGTTGGCATGTAGGTTATCTACTGAAACTAGAGCTTTCATGTTTTGAGAGGCCACTTCAAATTAAGCATTCCTCAGGGTTCTTTGGTTGTCAGATCCTATGAAACTGTAAAATTGCATCATAACATTACTATGTTATAACTACAGTACTTTGTGTTAAAATGGCAGCAGCATGCAAAATGTCTCTTTCCCCGTTTTCTCTGGCTTTAATCTTCCCATTAGGACCCCATCTCAGGATGGATGATCTTTTCTCATACCGTCTCATTTCTTTTGCTAATGGCTGTTAGACTGGGGATATTCTCCATGTATCCTTGCCACCTATCCCTGTCTCAGCCAGTGCCTGCTTAAAGAAAAGGTAAATAAATGAGGCAATTCAATTGCAACACCATACACACATGCTTCCTCTGCCCTGGTAATACAGAGTGTGACTGTGCATCTTTCTCGCTCCTTCTCAGTGCCCAAATACGTGCTGGCTGGAAGAGACTTCCCATCCGTTGCAATGCAAAGCTTGCTCAAGTCCTACAAGAACTGTCATTTCTGTTCTCTCCCTTGTGCTGTTTTTAGCTGGTTGCTACTAATAAGGTTCAGAAATCTAAGAGTAATTTTCCAAAAAAAATTTAAACCATTCAGAAATTGCTTTTAGCTGTATTTTACTGACAGGATAGGCAGAGATACAGTAATGAAGTAAGAAACATTCCTTGAGACTGGGTAAGAGTGCAAATAGTTTTGAGGAAACTGGTTCTGTTGTATATGTGCAGGGTTATCTTGTTACTAGCTTATTTTAATAAAAAGGGTGTTCTTTTTTTCTTCTGCAAAATTAATTACCAGAACTGCTTTTCTTCATTAGGGAAATACATTTAATTGCTAGTTCATTTCCTTCCTCTACATTTCCCAAGAAATTTTTTATTCTCTTTGCTTTCTCCCTGAAAAGTAGTCTATTTTTAAATATATAATTGCCTATTTTGTCCTTCTAGTGTTTCCATTATGTTCTACAAATGCAGCTTTTATAAAATGTATTTGTCTGATTAGTTTTATAGGTTACTCATCTATAAATGCTCATATTCTATTCAAAGTTAAAAATTACTTTCTGAACTTAGGATTTGGTGATTAATTTCCTCAGCACTTGTTTTTAGGGCAAATACCAGCAGCACTTTCAGTTAATAGGCCTAGTCTGTGATTTTAGAAATATTTGGGCAACTTCCTAATACATCTTGTTAAAAATTGAATACTAGATCTTTCTTGTATAGTGACAAAATTACATATCTGTAAAATCTAACTCTATATCCTTGATGGCTTCAGAGTTTGCTATGGTGTCATCTCAATAGAAGACTGAAAACGCAGTTTCAGTAAATAGAACATTTATAAGGCACAACAGTTATCAAATTAAATGCAGTATAATTGTCTTCTATTGCAGCTGACAGTAGCTCATAACACCTAATCAGAGACATCTGAAGATAAGGAGCCTTGGATGATGGATTGTTTGATTGAATTATTTCTTTCTTTCATGGGTCGTGTCACAAACAGTCTCCCAGCACTGGGAGGAGGCAACCAAAACTTAAGCTACCAAAATGTAACTGCTATCTGACTGGCTGATCTGCAATGATTTGCTTTGTGAATGTCTGTCTCTCTCTCATTTACAAAGAAACAAGAGTTTTACTACAGTATACTATTGTGCAATAGCACAACTCATTCCTGGATGATGGCTGCTTTTTCTCTCATTGAAGTTACTGGTATTTTTTCAGTTACAGCCTTAAGAGATATAGATAGATAGATAGATAGATATACTTTTTGTTCAGTCATGTCTGTGATTGGATCCAAATGGATCCAGTATTTAAAAGCAAAATATTCATGCAGCCAGATTCAACAAAGGGTCTTATTCTTAATCTAAATTTTGTTTGATAATATCCTGTCAACTGGAGATTTACAGCACCTTTCAATTTTTGTTAAAGAAAATATATTACAGAAAGGGAATTAAACCTGTAAAGTCCCACATTTACATAATGTCTTATTTCATTGAGAGGGAACTTTGTTTCATGTCTGTTTCAGAATTATTTTCATGTACATCTATGGCCAGAATCCCACTTAGTAATCTGAAAGCATTTTAGAGGCATAATGTATTTGTTACTTTTAAAGATCACATATGGGTACTTTATGCTACCTTGATTGTGACAAATCACCTCATACATTTGAAGCCGTAATCTGCTAAGGGACAGCAGTTAGTGAGGAACTGGATATGTAGTATTTGGATTGTGTTTGGGAGTATTGGTATATGTAATGCGTGGGATGGATGTTCAGTCATTAAATTTAGCAAATACTGAACGCCAAGAATTTAAAGAAGGCTTAATCTTCAGTTGTGCTGAGCTTTCAAGAATACTGCATGCATTCAGCTTTCCTGAGAAAATCCAGTTGTAGTTGGAGAAGTATGGGAATATATTCAGGGTGTCATCAGACAATATCTCATGTGAAAACTGTAAGAAATTAATTATGTTTCCAAGCTACAGTAAGGTGGCAAGTCAGCATCAAAGAGGTTGCCTCAGGTTAAAAATAAGTTATTTCCCCAAAAGGGAAGAGTTCTAAAAGAGGTTCTAATAAATATTTCCTTTATACTCACAAAGATTGCCAACAGTAGCCCTCATACCTGGTGCAAAAAATCTCTGGTAAAATCCTTTGTTTAAAAGCTGCACTTCTTAATAGAACAGAGGTGCTTCCTGCTTCATATATATGCAGTAGTTTGACAGCACTGTACATC
This sequence comes from Actenoides lindsayi, assembly GCA_025331215.1. Taxonomy (NCBI): domain Eukaryota; kingdom Metazoa; phylum Chordata; class Aves; order Coraciiformes; family Alcedinidae; genus Actenoides; species Actenoides lindsayi. Next base: position 95,374 of record WTSP01019181.1, on the reverse strand, counting down.
TAGAGAAGCAATGAGAAATAACAGTCATATACTAAAAATACCCGGAAAATGGAAAAAAAAAGAAAGATTTTCGTTTAGTAGTAACAGGTATGTTCTCTACTTTATCTGCATGTTCTTTCATTTGGTAACATGCTTCTGTGTTATTAAAAGATACCGAAAATTTTGTCTCTCATCATACTTGTTTTTATATGTAATTCTACCTATCTATAGAAGTCTACATATGTGTCATAACCATTACAGTTATTTTCTTAATTCAGTAGCTTACATGCAAATTAAGCATAATTTCTGAAACTTTTTTCCACCTTCTTGTGCATATAGTACCTGTAGGAGATGGAATGTATCATGAAGCAGGTGCAATCAACCTAAGCCCATAAACAGGCCTGTCAGAAGGAAAACTCAGATATCTGTTGATACAAAGAAAATGTTTTTCTACAGTTGGGAAATTTACAGAAGACTCCAACAATTTCATTTCCATAGTAATGCACATTAAAAACGATGAAAACAATTACTTGGAATACAAGCATGGATTCCTAACCTTACTGAGAGCTCCCAAGATGCCCTGGACAACTTTAGTAGTTAGCTGTATGTTCCTTTTTGTAGTCATACTGTAAATTTACAGATAGGATTAAAAAAATATCAGGATGTGAGAGAGAGAGGTCTAATGGTACATCCATAAAATACGTCTGCATGAAGGTTATGAAGCTTTTCCAAAGAGTAAGAGGAATTCTGTTTTCTATTATCCAAGTAGAAGTGAATTTGTTTCCTTCCAGAAGTATCTAAGGTTATTTAACTTGAATTAAAACAGTTAACAAGACTTGGGGTTTTTTTTCCACACAAAATTTCGTATTTGCTTATACATGAGTAATTCCTCACACATTGACAAAATTGTTGAGCTAAAGGCTGTAATTTGTTTGATTTACAAGATGTATGATGAGTCTGCTTTAAGCATGGATCAAGATACTATTTAAAGCATTCTTACAGAGCAATAAACTAAGCTCAGTGTTAGAACCTTCTAGTTGTGGATTGAGGGACTTAGCTACTTAGCTGGAGTAGTTTTATTAGTTATGAAAAACTGGAAAATGCAAAAGCTCTGCACTGTGTTAACTGTAGTTTAAGTACTGCGTGTTTATCTGAAAATAGCTATTTTGGTAATTATTTCTTCTTTGTCTCTTGGAGCTTTTTCCTTGAGACTTTGTGATGCTGTAAATGTAACTTTTAATTTCTATGGAAATTCTGTCAGAATGATACATTAGCCTGGGAAAATAAATTTTTTTGTTGTCAAAACCTTCTAATTTACCTCCTTTCTACACGTGGCAGTAATAACCACTTCTTTTGACTGTTAAAGAGGAAAAGAATTTGGTAAGGTGGCTGTTTTTTGTCATCTTCCTGACAGTTTAGTTTTAATTATGTTTACTTGTGTGAGTAAGAGCTGCTGAAGTTGTTAGAAGTTTCTTCAAAAGTGTCACTGAGATTTACTGGGCAAGTACATCTTGTCATATAAAGTACAGCAGAAGATATTGAAAGCATCAGATAACCTGATTATATCTACAACAGCTTAAGTAAAATGCATCAGTAATGGAGTTAATGAAGGATGAAATCCATCTGAATATTTATGGTCAATATATTTAGCCTAGCCCATGAACATTGTCATCTAGAATTTAAGCCCTTGACAAGTATGTATTCAGCTCAGGACCTCATCAGTAGGAATGAGTTACGTATGTTCTGGGGAGGGGTTCTTGGGGAGAGGGTGTCAGGTCTGCATGGCAGCAGAACATGATGTGTGACGAGGGTAGTCACACGCTACTTTTTAGATAGAGGAGGTGCTGCTGGAGATGAACTTGTGTTTAGGAGCAGAATTGTCTCCTGCAGTACATTTGCACTTTGTACCTCTTTTCTTCATTGTTGACTTGCGGTGTGCTGCTGCTCCCAGAAACAGCACGACTCAGTATTTCAAGGGTGAGTTTCATATAAAAGTAAGGTACTTCCATTCTAATCTGTATTTCTGATGTTTTTTTCCACCCCTCTTTCAGGAGGATACAGATCATAATTATTATACTTCAAGGACGTATGGCCCGTATGATTCTACTAGCCGGGATTTGTGGGTCAATATAGACCAAATGGAAAAAGACAAAGTAAAGATTCATGGGATTCTTTCCAATACGCATCGGCAAGCAGCGGTAAGTTATTAGACCTTTTTCTTCCTTGACACAGATATTTTTTACCAGTGACCAACGCAGTAGTATTGTGGCTACTATTCACAGAGCTTTATCTTCAAATTTTAGTTAAGCTGTGAAAGTCTGCATACTGTTATCAAATGATTCCAAGTTGCCTTTCTGTACTTTCTGTAGCAGTCCTTCAGAGATACCTTTACAGATATATTTAAAATTCACCTCTGTTTTTAAGGATCACGAAGTATAGAACAATAAACTAGTTGAATTGCTGAAGTCAGAGGGAATTTTACCATTGACATCAATAGCTACAAATCTGGCTTAAGGACTAAGTTGCTGAAATTCAAGTTTCCCATGGAGTGTATCTGTGTTTGCATTTCCATTTTGTATGAAGTGTCACATTTTTTTCTTCTGGGACAAGTGATAAAACTAATGACACTGCCATATAGTTACAGAAGTGATAGATGTGATCACAATTTCAGAGTATCAACAAATAAATATCACAGAGTGTATATAACAGTCTTGTTTCATGTATTGTAATCATGCTGCCTGGTAAAAAGGGGTATGAAAATAATGGGTTTACATGCTTAGAAGTGAAACTGAATGCTGCAAGATTTACAAATTGTATTCTCAGATCTCAGCAGTGGCTGGAAACTACATACATAGAAAAGCCAGTATTAGCACAAATTAAATACAGAAAACTACAACTCGGAATTGTGGTTCATGAGGTTTTTGTTTCATCCCTTCACCAAGTTCTCTCCAACAAAATGTCCTTGGGTTTTGCCATCTTAACAACAAAATCTGATTAATAGCTTATTTAAAAGTTGTACAGTTTTAAAAGATGCAGGTGTATTTAACAGTTTTAAAGCTGAGAGAAAACTGAAGTTTAATTCATCTTTTCTCTCAGTTTGTCTGTTATCTCCCTGGCATCAGCCAGGTGACTGCCTCAGAGGAATGTGAGAGGCAGCAAGAAGAAATACTGTGGTATTTAGCTAAATTAAAAAAAAAGCAAAGTGGGGAGATAAATCCACTACATGTGACTAAGAGAGTCCAATACATAAAATATATTCCTTAGAGCCAAAAAGACTGTAAGGAGCCAGGATAATGCAAATTCAGAGGTTTCAGGCAGTTATATATCTTTGGGGTAAGTTTCATGAAACACTGTACCAGCTATTTTCTTAAGACAATTTGTTTATAATGAGAAAAAAAACCAAACCCTCAAGGGTACCTAAAAGTAAGAACGTGTGTTGTCTGCCTTGTTGCCTTCATTTGGGATCTTGGTGATCTGTGTTCAGGGGGAGAATGGAAACACACACACAGAGAAACACACAAAAAATAGGTAATAAAGGAATTAAAAATATCTATATAAGGTAAACCATCTTTTCTAAATAAAAGTAATTTATGAGGCTTGGGATCTAAATCCAATTTGGGATTAGTGAAATTTCTTTGAGAAATTTTAAACTGTTGTTTAGCAATTAGTGAATGTGACACCCTTCCACGCCTTTATTCTAAGCACTTTTGTTTCTTATTGGATCCCTGAGATTCCAAGGGGGGTATTTTTAAGAAGTTATTGAACCAGAGGCTTAAAATGAAACAATGCTTTTGGCCTGTGTGTAGGATCAGTGTGGTCTAGGTGTGAGATCAGTGCCATTCAGCATGGCAGAGAGGAGCTTGGCTTGGCAGCATAGACTTCAAGCATTTATTCCCAAAGCAAGTGGCTTAAGACTTTTCTGCTGAATGTCAGGTCCTCACTCTGCCTTTCTGCCAGCTCTAGCACAGAAGGTTGTGGTCCCAGTTCAACACACTGATATCCATCTCTTTTCATACTTAGTCAAATATCTTGGACTGTGAAGGTGAGAGGCTGCAGACTTGTCTACATACTGTTCTAGAGACCTTTTTTTTTTAAGGATTTGGTTTATGTCCCTCCTGAAGGTTGAAAAAGTATTAGTGAGTCATCTTGTAAGGCTTTATCTTTTATTTATGTGTCAATTATTTATCTGTGTCCAAGCAAACAACACCCATGTGCACTACACAACAAAGTTATCTTAAAGAGATGTGTTCTCTATAACAACTGTAGTGTCATATATTCTAGGCAGACCATACTTAACTAAGCAGCAATATCTTCCCTTCTCTTCCATAGAGATAAACTTTGCCATTACTTTTTTCAAAAGGTCATTTTGCACATCTTTCTATGACTCAGTTACTTACATGCTGATAATTTCTAAAGATTATTCTTCAATTTGACAGTAAAACAAAGAGTTAAACTACTATAGGCCAACTATTAATTCTTCTAACAGTGTCAGGGATTCTTTGAATGCTAAAAATTTTACAATTAATTTGTGTGTTTACTTTCCTTTTTAAGTATGTAACCCTAAGAGTTTCCAGAAGCTGCCAGTTTGTTTTGCTTCTCCAGGAATCATAGACTCCTAGAATGACAGAGGTTGGAAGGGACCTCTGGAGATCGAGTCCAACCCCCTTGCCAGCTCAGGAACACCCAGGGCAGGCCAATAAAGAGGATCCATGAGATGGTTTGGCTCTACAAACAGCATAGTCAATGTCTGGGGAAAGTTACACACAAATATTAATGGAAAAATTAAAATATATATCTCTCCAGGATTTATATCACTAATAGTGATTTTTTTTTTCTTCAATTTATTGCCACCATTTTAACTGTTAATAAAATTTTAGGTATGGGTTGGATGATCTGTTTGTTTAGATTAGATATCTAATATTTGACTACTCTAATACTGAACTAGATACAGGATCACCTCATACTTGGAAAAATCAATTCCCTTTCCTTTCAGTCCATTATATCATTTATTCATGGGGCAAACATTGTTATTCCAGTGGGTTGAAAATTCTGATAATCTTTCTGAAAAATTAGGTATGCTTTCTAGCAGCAGAAGTAAAACCATTTATTTATAGTGGCTGCTACAATATAGCATTTTAAAATACCCCTTAAATCTTGTCAGTTATTTCTTACAGTATTACACTAAACAATTTTCTATATTAAACCTTTTTACATGGTCAGAATTTAAGGCATTGCTTTTTGATTTAAGTCAATGGGAGATCTCTATCTGGCTTGAGTGGGCTTAGGATCAAGTCTTTATTGCAAACACTTTTATACTAATGTTTCTATTACAGCAATTTAAGAGACTGTTAAGAGGGCACAGTTTGGAAGCAGTTTAATGGTTATTGTGTTATTCAAAGTTAATGCTAATAGGTAAAATGCACAATAATGTATAAAGGAAAGAGGGATGGTTTGGTCAGAAAATTGATGAGTTTAACAGTGTTTTTGGAAATTACATTTAGTAAAGCAAGGACATAATTTAAATGGTAAAAACCCGCTTGTTTAAGTTAATTCATGAGCTGTCTTTTGCATATGCCGTTTTGATTAGAAAGGTTCAATTGAATATCCATATTTAGATATATACAGAAAAGGTCATTAGAACCTACTCAGTCTAATTAACACAATGCAAGTGAATTTTGCATTCTAATTAAAAACAAACAAAAGAAGTGCTAATAAATCCTGTCAAAATTCTGTCTTCCACTTAAGTGGAAAGCAAATCTAATTTAAAGTTACAGTAAATCTTCAGCAGTTAATTTCATGCTAAATAATTCTTTGGACGTTTCTGGTGGATGTAAATATAATTATTCCCGAGAGAAGAAATACTCAGATAAAATCTGAAAATAAGAAAACCAATGTAGAAATAATGGTAGGGAAAATAAAGACAAAATGCTTTTAAATTTTTTTTCTGATTTTTTTTTTTTTTTTTTTTAATGTATGGACTGTTGCTCTTTCCTAAGTGGAGACATCAAAGTTTAGCATTGAGGGACAGTCACCAGCAACCCATCTTCACACCAATTTTTACTGTAGTAACTCCTCCTAAATAACAAATAATAATGGGCTGCATACCCAGTTCCTAGCTGGGCTTCAGACCGTTCTGGAAGTGATGTGTTTTTCATGGGATATTGCATTTAAAGAGTGAAAGACATTACTGGGATTTTAGCACTCCTTTTTGTTACAACTACTGATTCATTCAGAATTTTGCCATGTAGCACACCAGGTGATACTTATGGGTGGCCACAATAATCACTGAGCTTTGAGAAAGGAGTCAAATAGATGGGAAAGGGAAGAGCCATAGCTGGAGAGAAAATGTCTTTGAATTTGAATGGTGCTTTATGGTGATCATAGGTGAGGACAAGTCCGTTCTCCAAATTACGATTCTCTGCTGTAAATTCAGCAGATAGAGGGTAGTCAGCTGTAGGCTGACAGGGAAAAAGAAGATTGGTTTGGTTTTTTTTTCCTCCCTTTTCTTATTTTCCAATATATACTTTGAGTTTGTTAATAATTTTGTTGAATATTTCTTTATAAATTATTTCAGCTCCTAGTTAATGGTATAGAGAGGTTTAGGAACTGTTGTCATGTGGGTTTGAGGGAGGAATTGCCTTCCACTGACCAGCCTTCCTCTGAGAGGCACCCAGGTAGCAGCAGAATATCAGGGAGAGCACTTGAAACTGAAAGAGCATGTAGTAGATGAGCAAACGACCCACAGCCAATGGAGTGGGCATCCTGTGAAACTGAGGTATTGCTAAGCCTTAAATATTGATGACTCCTCTTAAGAAAGAAATTAAAGTAACTTTTTCAAGGAAAAACTCAACAAATCTTTATTAATTTTATTCTTATGAGAGAGTTATACTGTCTGCTGGTGTGTTTTCTTTTCTGAAGTCTTCAGTTATGAAATTCACTGCTTTCAAGTGTTTAAGTGCTGCACAGAATTGTTTCCAGTTAGCTATTGGCAATTCCAATTTAAGAATAGGAATAGGCTTCAGTGAAAAATAAGAAGCAATGAAACAGATGTTTGAAGTGGAGGACTGTTCATTTTGTTTTCTCTTACCTTTCTGCACAATATCAATTTTACTTTCTGGTGTTGTTACTTTCAGAGAGTGAATCTGTCCTTCGATTTTCCATTTTATGGCCATTTTCTACGTGAAATTACTGTGGCAACTGGGGGTAAGTGGCTTTCCAACCATTTACTTTGAGTAAGATGAGAAGAGTTTCTCACATCTATTTAAAATACCTTTTCCCCCCACATGTGTCAAGCAGTAAACTGCAGCATTTATTTAGAAAACTTTGCATTCCACAAAAAGAAAATTACAAAATATCAATGTGATGAAAAACCTCCAGCTGCTCAAGCTGAACTGTTATAAAACCCTGTCAGTGTAAGACTTTATAGCATTAATCATTTTCTATTTAGGTATTTCCCCCAGAAATCTTTTTCGTGTGTGTGTCTGGAGCAGTTACATTTGTGGAGATAGTGCTGGAGCAAAAACAAGGAGGGAAAACTTAGGTTTTGCTTGCCTGAGGCCAGAGGGCTTACTATCAAAAGATAACAAGTGTACAATTTAATTTAAATTTAATTTAAACTTCATTTAATTTAAAGTGTAATTTGTTGCTTGTAAGGCAAACCTGTTGTAGTGCATTGCCTTGGTGTGGTTCAGTGTCTGCAACTCTACCGTGGTGTTCCTCTCCTCATTCTGTGGGGTAAGATGGCACAGCTCAACCTCCTGGTCTTGTAGCTCTGGGCACCACTGGTGGCTCATGGTTAAGGTTCTCCTTCCCACTGCTGCTTGCTGCTGCTTGTACTGATCTCATGCGCCAGGAACTGCCATCAACCCCTTCTGCTTCTCTGTTGAAGTACAATCCTGTCCCCAATATGACTGGACTCCTCCGGGGTGAAATTAAGACACAAATGACATCAGATGTCACTCGGCAGCCAAAGGCACTTTATTAGTGCTCTTACAACTTAGCAAAAGAGAAGGGAAGAGAAGAGGAAAGCAAAGTTGGAAAGAAGAAGAATACATTAGCACACCACCCACACATTCCAATGGCATCCTGTTGGCTGGACTCTGTCAGTGGGAGAAGCTTCCGTCTCTCGGTCCACATATCCATCATTTATTGCCCGTGTCCCCTCCTCTTCCGGAAGATAGTCAATTATGTCTCAGAACTGCTTTGCATTGCCTTGCCCCCACGTTACATCACTCCTGTGGCTTATGCACGTGCCCACTACTGTCATTGAGTGGTCTTTCAGTGGTCTCCAAAAGAGAGGACCCTGGGCCCAGGCTCATGTGCAGTGTGCAATTTGAGGAACTAGTGGGGGGCGGGGAGGCAGGCATCGTTAACCAAGTTTCTCCTTTCATGGCCTTTTCTGTTCCTCCTTTCACAGAATTTTCTATGGTAGTCAGCTGATGATGCCAAAGATATTCTTTTGTGTTCAGGAATGTTGAAATAAGCAACTCCTGCTCAGTCTCTTTACAAGAAATATTTTTCCCCTATTGGGGTGATGTTTGAGACAACTAATCAATGGTCCCTTACATCGTCTCCAGCTCCACCTTCTTGAAAGCTAAAGAGGACACTATGAAAAAATGAAATGATGTGGAGGACAACAAATGAGAAAAAGGAGGAGGAGCAGTTATGGTCAAAAAATGAAGACAAGGAGGCAAAAGGCAGCATTACAGAGAGCATGCCCACAGCATCCTCTGTTCATTGAACATGTCCAGCAAGTTTGTGGACTCCAGCTGTTGGTGCTCTGCCTAGAGGTGTGACAAGACAAGCAGACATAAATAGGGACTGCCATCACCAGGACCAAACCTACCCTGTCCCTGGCCAACATTTCTCCTTCTCTTACTATGCATGGCCAGCTGACCAAGGATCAGAGGATTCCCATGTCCCACTGGAGCTCTGAATGGGGAGAGTATGACTAAAAGTTTAGGGAAGAATTGCAGCCAGTGTGTCAATAAGAGTAGGAGCTGGAACAGACATTTCTGTCATGCTCTGTGTCAAGATCTCTATTTTGCTACCAAAGCAGATGAATACAAGAGACGGACAAAGGTGAATAAAGACTGATATTAAATGATTGATTTGCAGCCAGAATGATTAAAAAAAAGGCTGCAGAATTATGGTATGACTTCAGTGTCAGGGTTTTCTCTTCTTCATCAGCAATGACATTTTGATGCTGACTTGGATCAGATGAGCCATGAACTACTGATTGGTATTTTGAGACTTGTCTGATTTCCATTCTGCTTTACTTTTAGTGTCATTCTGGTGCTTGATCATCAATGCCTAGTTCTCTATTCTCTTATTAGAGGAGTTGCATTTGATGGGGTGCCAAAATCAAGTGCATGATATGTGTAGCATGAAAAAATGGGGTGGGATGGATCTTGCATAGCTAGAACAGCAGAATGGGGACAGTGTTCCTTCTGTAAATGTCCCCTTATTCTTAGTGCTGAACTTGGTTCCTTAAAAATTCACAAAGTTCACTTTTTCTCCATGACTCTTGTGTGGTCCCTCTGCTTGGCCTTCACTGATAGTGGAAGCCCTGAATTTTTACCACTGTTGTCAGTAATACACTGCTGACATCAGCCTCCCCCATCTGCCACCAAAGACTTTGGAATAAAGTTAAGCTTGTAAGGAGAAAAAAAAGGATCTGTTTCTGTCCTGATAAATATTTTGCTCTAGCTATATTTGTAAATTTTGATACTAGAAGTGATTGGTGGTGCAATGTGGCTTATAGACTAGCAACAAAGGACAAAGACAGGTTCCAAGTGCTTTTTATATATATATATATACAGTTTATTATTTTTTAGAAACCAATATTTTAAAATGCCATTACTACTATTAGAGATCTGGAGCACCTCCAGAGGTTATTCTGAGATCAAATGAATGACAGAGTTAATGTGTACAGGATTCCCACATGACGGATGTCCACTTCCTGTAGAGCAGGATATGATTAATTATGCTAATGACAACACTACAAACTGTTTTTACATCCAAATCATAAATTAAATAACCTTATTAAAAAGAAAGTTGAGGACAATGGCACATTAAATCCCTGTCAAAACAAAATCATCTACCCAAATGATTTCTACCATTCTTCATGGCGGGTTGCATTGTGGCATAGCAGGGTTTCCAGGTTACTTAAGATGACTTTGAAATTACTGTGATGTAAAACTTCCTTTTTTTTTTTTTTTTTTTAAACTAATATTTATTTCCTCTTCCAACTGGCTTTTATGAGGTGATTGTGTCTAACTAAGGATAGGAAGAACAGAGAGTAAAAATGACTGGTTTGAGGGCCTTATTCACTGTTGTCCTTAGCTTGTACTTGACAAGGTTATTTAATTCATAACTAGGAGGTAAGACAGCTTATAGTATTATTAACATAATTAGTAATTTGTGGTTGCTTGGGAAATGGGCATTTATCTCCCCATATTCCTATAGAGAGAATTTTTTAAGCAACCTCTGGAGAGCTCTCAAACCTTTAGTAATAGCAGATAATGGAAGAAGAAGAGTTTTGGTTTTCTGTGAAGCTCACTAAAGTTTGTGTTCTGCAGGCCACAAGTGCAGCTATTTCTGTACTAAATCACTTGTGAGTTAATGAGTCATGTTGTGAATGTCAAGGAGTTAAACTCATGAAGCCTGTTTGCTGCCTGTCACTGATACCCCTAACAGAACTCGGTGGCTGCGGAGGTGGGAAAACCCTCTGTGCACTACAGCTCTCCCGTCCTACAGGAGTGCTTAAAGCTCTGTGGTCCACATTCTACTTCAACATGCAGCAGTGCTTCATACTTGGTTGTATTAATTTTTGATGCTTGTGGTAGTAAGTCCCGCTTGTTTATTTTCTGTGGCTTATTTTTTTTATCAGTCTGTCTTTTCTAGTGCAGCTTTGTATCAGATACTGTCAGTTATTCAGGATTTTTTTTTTCCTTCTATGGCATCTCTCATTGATGTTACTTTTTCTGTGGTATTGCTATGCCTGTAGCAGCATTACAGAGGAGGGTGCTGGCTAAGCTAGATTATTATGGATTTTCATTACACCTTATATTTGTCACTTGGCATTAATAAAGGTTTTAAATATTCATTTTGGAATCTCTCCTGATAGTTTGAATGATCAGAATTCATGGGGGGTTTTAGAGCAGTTTCAGTCGCTGTTCTGTAGAATAACTAACTGAATATTATTGTATATAATCTGTAAATCAAGAATATGTAATAGAACTAAACTACTTAGGAATATAAAACATATTTGATTTTCACATTTAACTATAGATATTTGGAAGCAAGAAGGGAAATAAAAAAATAGTTCTGTATTATCATGTACTGGGAAAACAGTATTTTGGTCACAGAAATTTTCTCTAGAATTATGCTATCGGGGAAATAGTTAAGCCATTGTTTATAAGAGAATACATAAGGTACACGAAGGTACAATCCATCTAGCTGTGCCAACATCTATATCCATGTTAGCCTAAATTCATATACAGTCAACAGAGATGTAATCAATATAGTCAGCAGAGTCAATGAACACTGAATGCAGATGTTTAAAGTAGATTGGATTTATCGCATCCTGTGTCTAATTCTCTCTCTATGTCAATGTGTATACATACAGCTACAAAGAGAGTCTGATGTGATCAGCTCATATATAGTGTTTACATTTTTAGATTTCTAAAGCTGAGTTGACTGCTGAGACATCTTACCAGCTAGCATGAAGAAGGCTCCAGAGGTGTCCACCTACCCTGTGCAATAGCAAATGCACAAATAAAGTCAGGAAAAAAATGGAGTTGTTAAAGAGAAAACCCATGAATTGAGAATACTTTGCATAGGTAGGTATCTTATATAAGAATTACAAAAAGGAAAGCTCACAACTGCTAAACCAGTAAAAAGAGAGCTAAAATGACATTTTAGAGGCAATCAAATCATAGCACTGAAAATAAAATACTATGGTTGTTTGAAACATCCTGGAATGACAAAGATAACTTGTATTGGACAAATATAACCAAGTATATGTAGGGCTGATGGGAATATATGGGACAGCAGTGAGGTACCTGAGCATCATTTGTAAATACTGACCAGTCAGGATTCAAAGTCATCATTTATTATCACAAGAAAGAATCAGACCTAATCCAGTATCAAACTGCTTATAATTGTGCATAGAGCTTGTGGCAAAGTAATAGAGACAAGAAATCTTGGGTTAGTTCAATGCCTGGTTAGCTGCTTAAAAGCTTAATTTCTGTACAGTGATAATACATTTTCAATTTCTTTTTGGATATTGAGTGTGCATACAGGATTATGGTATTCACGTTTAATTGTATAGTTTCAATACATCAGGAGGCGTGGCGGTTCAGCCTTCAGACTACTACCCATTAATAATTTTTCTAACATTCAGTGATGAACTTAAATCAAGATGTCCACAGGCAATGAAGAGAGACTTCAGAACTTTGGGCAACCGGTTATGGGATTGGTCTGTGCTGTTCTCCTCTATCCCATGATGAGGGTTTAAACACGAAGACCCACCAGACTAATTCCTGGCTTCAAGCCTGGTGTTACTGGCAGTACTTTGGGTTCTTTGACCACAGGGTTAGTCTATAAGACACTAGGCCTGCTGGCAGTAGATGGGGCAAACTTGTCATAAAGGGGAAAAAGGATCCTGGGACAAGAATTAGCAGGGCTTATTGAAAGATTAAACTAGATTTGAAAGGGGGCAGGAATGAATGACTCACACAAGTGGAGTGCTGCAATCAGTGTCTACCAACTTTTCAGAAGGGATAGGCAAGGAAGAAGAGGCAGAGGGGTGGCCCTTACATTAGGGAGATGTATGCTTACAAATTAATGAAAGTGATGATAGGGTTGAGTTCCTATGGGTAAGAATCAGGGGAAAGGCCAACAAGGCTGATATCATGGTGGGAGTCTGTTATAGACCACCCAACCAGAATGAAGAGGTGGATAAAATATTCTGTAAGCAGCTGGGAGAGATTTCATGATCACTACCCCTTGTTCTGATGGAGGACTTCAACTTCCAAGATGTCTGTAATGCTTCCTTTGTCCATCATTCCTGTGTCAAGTGTCACTTCTGAAACTACCTTTCCTGTTTCTGTAACAGCGTAGCCCTTCTATCAGCTTCCCTTGAAACTCAGTTTCGTCTTGCATTCCATCAGTGAACTCCTATAATTCTTTCTGCTCCTGCCTTTATGCTTCTCTTTACAAAATAGATCAGGAGCACTTAGGGCAAAGACAATGATAAGCTTTAGGGGAAAAGGAAGATAAATTCCATGTGCCTTGACATCACTTGCCAACTTTGACTGTGAAGCTCATGGGCAGTAGTTGCATTCAAGTGATAGAGGACTTAAAATGACCACATTTATGTTTCTAAGGTTCTGTTTCATAGAATAACAGATAACTAGCCAAAGAATTTGCACTCATGTAATGCCAAACAACCACTTAAATAATTACGCAGATCAGACACGTAATAATAAATTAAATGGCTTAATGTTAAAGCAATTAGTCTTCAGAATAGCCAGCAATTGCTTCGCTGAACACTGGGAAGTTGTTAGGTATAGACTGTGTCAAAGACAGATCCATGACTTTTTATCGTAAAATTTTATAGTGCGTATATGTTCAACCTTTATAGTAGTAGTGCAAAGTTTCAATAATATACACTTTTACACTGCTTAAAGATTTTAATGCATGACAAGTCTTTTTCTGCACCTCCTACAAAATATAAATTTTATTTGGTTTGCTGCATGCTTATAAGTTAAAAAACTTCAATCCATTTCTGTTTTACCAATTGATTTTGTAAAGTCTCATAAAACTTTACATTGTTTTATTTTGTCCTTCATACCTTATAACACAATTTTAGCTCCTATTCTCAATGCAAAAGATTGAATAATTGAACTCTGCAAACCCTAGTTGAAAAGACATTTACTGAGAAAAACAAAAAATCCTTCCTAAACAAAAAGCAGGCAACTGGAAGATAATGAGAACAATGGATAATATATTTAGTTTCTAATTAAGAGGAAATTCTTGATAAAAAGTGGGAAATTGGCTTTTTGTTGCTGTAAGGCAGTACTTCATAAAAGTGATGTATTAGCGTGGCAGTCCTGGGCCTAATGAAATGTGCTCAGTCCATGAATCTTCTAAGATTTGTAAAATAGCACTTGTATATATCTGTTTCATAAAGTCAAAATAAAAAAACATGCTGGCAGTTTCTTACAAACATGTTTTTTCAAATGAAGCCTTCCAAAGTATAGAGCCTTTAGAGAAAAATCAGGCTGGGAAATGTGTTGAAATTTCAGCTTAGAGTCAACAGTAATTATTAAATATAAGGACCACTGTAACTTGCAGTGTTTCTAATAAGACATGGCTTCTTTGTTTGAATTCTGTCCAAAAGTGATTAAGAGTTGTCCTTTTCCAAAAAGTTAATTCTAATTTTAGCAAACCTCTGTTCCCTGTTCTCTTAAGTCAGTGTCTGATAGTGTTGGTTTTTTTTAATGTGCTGAATTTCTAGTAATATCAGTTCAAATGCAGAGGGGTATTAAAAGCTTTTGGCTGCATTGACTGATCATTTGCCTTCCTTTAGAAATGACGGTTAAAATAACTTGTTACAGAAATGATATCCTGATCCTACTTCTGTCAAAAAAGTCTGTGAAGCTGCTCATGTTGTCCCCGGATGCTTCCCGAATTGCCTATATTTCATGTCAGGGCAACTCTCCAAAGTAGCTGCTTGGTTAAAACCATGTTCTACAATGGCAGGTAGCACAGATATCCAACCCTGCTCCTCTCTGAAATAGATGAATATATTTACAAGTTGTAGCAGAGCGACAGTCAAAGGGTAAAGTGTCAAAGTCTGTGAGAGTTTTTCAACTTCCGTGGGTAGTATTAGATACAAGAAGAGAGTAATATGGGCAAGGTTTTTGCATGTGTGTAGATAAAGTGCCTTTAATTCTGTCAGGAAAGGATATAAGAAATACTGTATTTGGAAGAACGGCTATATCAGTTCAACTAAACTGTGTTTTTAAAGTTACGGTCAGGTGACATTCCTATCCAGTGAATAATTTTTTGTTCTAGCAATGAAGGTGTCTTTTTCCACTTTTATGTCATGCAGTTTTATACCTTAAACAGTATTTCAGCAGCTCATATGATGATGTATAGCAAAGTGTTTAAGCTAGTGCAGTGTTAGTACAACAGTTAACCATTTACACTATATTACCTTTGAAACATAATCTAATACCTCTGCATTGTATTACATTAGCTCTAGTATCACTAATGTGATGCAGCAATATGTGGTATAGATGTGCTTAAAAATGCCTGATTTAAAAAAAAAAACAAACAAAATTGAAGATCCGAAGAATTAATTACTAAGGTAAACAGATTTTAAGAAAACGAGAAATGTAAAGCTTGGAAACAATATCCTAGTTTGTGTCTTGTAATATCTTGGAAGAGAAGTTTATTTCTTAGTGCTTTATTTTGCTTCAAGATAACTAATTCATTGTGCCATTGGCTGTACATCTAAAGCAATTTTAGCTTAGGTTTGGTTTCCACCTGCATTAGTAAGTGTGGAGTTTCTGGTTGTTGTGCTGTAAGCAGCTTGTTATCTAAAAGAAATGTTTGGAAGCTTACACAGACTTAATTAAAATCAATGAAGGATTTAAGAGTGAACACTAAAATTATTGCTGGAGAAATATAATTAACTAAGTAAATTGCATCCTAAAATGGTTCCAGATCAGCCCACAGGGACCCAGTGCCAGCCCTCACTGATGAGGAAGAAGGGCTTATTCTGTGGGAGCCAAAAAAAGTCAACAACAGAAAAGACTGGAACCGTCCTACTGATGGCACAGCCTCACATTAAGAGGCTATTTATCACTTAGTTTTACATGTTACCAGCAGCATTATTAAAAAAATAAATATAATATCTCTTCTTGCTATTAAGAGTATCTACTCTTAATATAAGAGTATGCAAAGCTACTAAGCATCCATAATTTCCATTTCCTATCTCTATGTCTGAAGAAAAACTGCTAGAGAGCATGAAAAGCACATGAATCAAGCTACGTAAGCATTTTTATGTTTATTACTTCAGATAAAGTATTCTAGTTTCCCTACTTGGGATCTGTCAATGTCAGAGGACATATCTACACCTGGAATTTCATTAGCATCTCTAACAGACAGTATAGGTTATACAAATTTTCTTAACTATGTTTCAATGTGAATGTGATGATTGTCCCCCTCTGACTCTTGGAGGGTCTTAAGAAAGCAAATGCTGCTCTGTGGTTTGCATGCTCAACAGTTGGAAAACAGAGTGCGTGCAACTGTTGTCTGAGTCACATTATAAGAAATCACTTGTTCCTTGCCAGCTTCTTCATTATAACATCCTTTCTTGGCAACAACCTTGTCTCAAGCCAGTCCTTTTTAAATTCATTACCCTTGCAAATCATTCAGATTGATATCAGTCTGTTTCCTGAAAGAAAGGCCATTGAAATAAGCATGTTCCCATGGATTTTTGTCAGTTTTCAATTGGGACTTAAATTTCTTTTACTCACTTCCCACTCCTTACAATCTTGGCCTTGGCTCTGTTCACATCCTTTCCCCTTCCTTCTGTCACTGTTGTCATTTGGCTGTGACATCCCTGGCCTTCAAGCTTTGTCATGATATGTTTGTTCCTGAGGAAATGGTTTCAGGTGTGACAGGTGGAAAAGAAGTATTTAGGACTAAACAATAGTTTACTTCTCTAATATATCTTAGGAAAGAACTCATCAGAGTTTTGTTGGGGTTTTTGTTTTTGTTTTTTTCTTGCTATGTCTTAAACTGATATTTTTGTCACAAATTATTGATTTAATTATAAGGACATGTCATGAAAATTGGTTGGAAAATAGTTTTTTTTGTTTACATGGGAAGCTTACCTGAAAACTAGACATTTGTTTTCATGTGGTTTAGTTCCATTTACTTTGAACAACTTCCTTGTGTTTCAGTGCACGGCAGTGACTATTCTAGAGAGGACTTTTATTTTAGAACTACTATCACTAGCCCATAATATAGTCATAATTTCACATGTTATGTCTCTAATTTTGATAGTGACATTAAAATATGCTCCTACTTCAGTCTGGAAAAACAGTTTGTTCTCATGTCTTTCCAGTGTGTCCCCAGGAAATGGTAAGAATCACTACCATAGGATTTTTACTCTGCCTCACCAACAGGTCCTGATCTCTGCTCTAAAAAAGTACTGGATGAATAGACAAGGGCTTATGGCCACCAGTGCAAATGCCGCTTCGCCTTCAAGTGTTAGTGGGTTCAAAGCTCGAACCTTGCCAGGGACAGTGTTGGTATAACTTAGTGGGCAAGGTCGGCCCTGCAATTCCATTAGAAGTGTTTTAATTTTACCCATTACTGTAATACAAAATCTGTTCAGGCTGAAGTATAACCTATAACTCTGCTTTTAACCAACCTGAAAAAATAAAGCCAGACCTTGTAAAAATGCATTGTGACCCTTGATGCCTGGAGCCACTTACCTTGAAAAATCTTTTTGTAGCTATTTGTTCAAGTAGAAATGGTGACTTTTGATTTCAAGCTGCTGCATATGGCAGTCTGGGATGTGCCGTCACATCTGAGAGCAGAGAAAGTCTAAAGTCTATTGAAGAGATCTGTAACAGTGGCTGTTTTAAAAATCAAAGAACTTAAGAGGCTTGCTAAAAGTGGGTGTTGTATTATCCTATTGTTTCTTCAAATAAATAAATGGTTATTAATTTAAGAATTGATTAATTTAAGTGAGATAGCCACATATAATTGTTATATCCTGAGCTGAATGGCAGTAGATGTGTGATTTCATATATCTCATTGGTTAGTTGCAATGAAGCCAAATAAAACAAGGTGGGTTTTGGCAATGGCTTAATAGTGCAGGAATAGTCAATTTCTCTAAGCCCATTCTTTTTTTACTGCAATTTATGTTCTGCTTTCACTCCTCACCTTATGTGGGGAAGCATGAAATATAAAGGAATAAAAATATCTATGGAGTGTTAACTAAGATTCTTAAATTCTCTCTCAATCCTATGCACTAAGATAAAGATACTCCTTTTGAGTAGATTTCTGTGAAGTATGATTGGGAGGACCTATATGTATTAATACATTTTACATTTCAGTTCCTGTCCCCAAATTTCTGCCTCTCTCAAAATACATTACAAGCAGTATTTTAACGGAAAATTATGTTTCTTAACTGATGGCCTGCATTTATTCCCTGAGGGATATTCTGTAAGCCGTTGGAGCAGAAGAATTTTGTACCTCCTTAGTGATCAGAGTAATTACTATGTGAACTGTACACCCATTTCCTTGTCCAAATCATACACTTCTACATGTGACTACTGCATCCTTTCCTCTGCCTTAGTAGATCTGAGCTGTACCAGTTTTCAGGTTAAGACAGTGATGGTGTTATTCACCTCAGTTATAAAAATCTATGTACACATTTTCAGGAAAAATTGTCTTCAGGTCTTCTTTGAAACAAGTTTTGTTCTTGGCCATTGACTATTTAAAAGATGTAAATAATTAAGTAGATGTGAAAGAGCAACCATCTTTAACTTTGAAGGATGCATGCTTGTAGTAAACAGCCAGCCAACAGCTTGATTAGATATATAAACATTTCTCTTTAAGGAGAGTTTCTGAGTTTTTACAAATACTTTTTTTTCATGCATCTGCATCTGTAGATTTTATTGCTATATTATTTGTTAATTCCAACTTCTAATATGCACATGGACTTTTTATAACACAGAGATGAAGAGGTGCATTCAACTGTGAAAATGTCCGAGGAATAGTTGCCATTACTTGATATGTATTCACTCAACAAATAGTAAAAAGGTTTGGTGGAGCAGCTTGCATCCACTGGTACTTCTTAGAACTCGGAGTGCTTTAAAATCTAGCCTTAGATATTCAACTGCAAACTGCATTTATTCCAGTTTTCTTAAATACATTTTTCATCTGTTGTGGGAGCAGAGAACAGGACAAATGTGTATGAGGCATTCAGCTGGTTTTACTCCACATGAAGAGTAACTCAACTAATTCTTATCAATCACTTTGGGAATTTGGAAGAAGTAGCTGGGGTAATTTCATTGTCTGAGACATGCTGTTTTCACTGCTAGGTATACAGGGTTTATTCTATCACCACTGATGTTTATTGAAAAAACACAATTTTGGTGGAAACACAAATTGAGCACAAGTAAAATCTGTCCATAAATATACATCCTAAAAGAGGGATACCAACACATTATAGCAGTATAATTGTCAATTATTCCAATAGGTTTCATTGCATTTTATGCAGACCAGAAAAGAATGGTAAAATGAGGATTTTCTGTAGTAAACAATGTATATGGTTTACTGCAGGGGAAAAAAAAAACAAAAGAAAGAAAAAGTAGAAAAATATCCATAGAGTACTCTTTATCTAGAAAAAAACCCCAAACAAAATAAATTGTAGTTTGGAGACAGTTTCATGTATATGTTTTATTGACAGAAATGTAACCTATTTCTATCACACATTCTTGTTAAGACTAAGGAGGTGGGACAGATCAGCATTTTCATGAATCTCATATGACATGTTTTCCTTTCGCAGGTGTTGAAAGTACTTATCTCCCAGGCAAAAATGCAGTACTGACTAGCCAGTCAAGAAGATTATAAAATATTTTTGAGGTTAGCCTATAGTTGTTTTGAAGTATAGCAGTACTGGTATTTTGTTTTAAATTTAGATATTTTGGCAGTCAGTATAGATATTAAAGGTCATGTCCCTCACAAAAGCACTTTAAACTTATCAAATACTTGAAAACTAATAAAGACATGGTTTTTTTATTCAGTGTTTTCCATTTAGATGTCTATTTTTTTCTAATACATTTACAGTTTGAGGTTTTTACATTGTGGTCATGTTATCAGGACGCCACTGTCAGGTAGGTTTTTCCTCGTTTTGTTTCTGGATGATGTCTCATGAAATGAAATGTAAGCACCATTACCAACTGCAGCTCCTTTTGGATCAGATTCTGCTATGCTTGCCACTGTGCATCTAATAAAAAATAGTTCCCTGGGAAAGG
This sequence comes from Actenoides lindsayi, assembly GCA_025331215.1. Taxonomy (NCBI): domain Eukaryota; kingdom Metazoa; phylum Chordata; class Aves; order Coraciiformes; family Alcedinidae; genus Actenoides; species Actenoides lindsayi. The sequence continues at coordinate 75,323 of WTSP01019181.1, read as the reverse complement.
AATTTTTAGTCTTGCTCCTTTAGATCACTGAAAATGAGGACACATAGTAGCTTTTGTCCCGTCCATAATACTAGGTAGGTTTGGGCTTGTGGAAGTGATCACATGAAATTGGCTAATAGAGACACTTTTTGGCCTTGCAAATCCAAGAATCATAGACAGCTATAGGACATATTAACATTGTTCTTTATCTTTTACACAGATCAGAAATGTTCCTTTCAGAAAAACTAATGCAATTCTTAGGATACAAAAGGAAGGAATCCAATCCTCCATCTCCAAAAATGCAGAGCTACTGTCCTCTGCTACCAGAGGCCTGGCATTAACATGGCACGGTTCAACTTTGAGACATTTCTGAAATGAATTCTTTGCCCGTTGGTGACTCTGTCTGTGTGGCAGGTAGTTTTGTGGTCAGAGGGTACTATATGTTGCTTTTTGCTGGGGGCATACTGACTTGTCTTTTTTCTTCAGCACTACTTTAGTGTTGCCCTCAGCAGTTAGTTGCCTTGCCTGGACATGTCAGAAGATTGCCTACTGCAAGAGTAAACACCAGCACAGGTTTGGTAGGAAGCTTACCCTTACTTTTTCACTAATTCAGAGGTGTATGATGTGCCCATTAATTGTATTGCAACTGAACGATATTTCTGTAGGAGGGTCATGGTTATGTTGCAACAATTAAGCTATGCATTTTTTAGAATCCTGTAAATTACTTTGTCACCTCAGTACATTAATGTATAATTGGGACTGTGTGAAAAAGGATTTTTAGGCAGTCAACTTGTCCTTTAAGCCAGCAGAAACTGAAAGTGTATTTATTGGACAGCAATGTGAAACAGGTGGTCTCCAAAGATAAGAATGTACCAGGAGAAGCTTCATTCAAAAGAAAATGTAAGGAGTAGCAGAAAGGAGAGCTCATTTTGCTTAGGTTTACAGAGATCTTGTCATCTCATCATTATATTCTGTGGCAGACTAGTATTCCTATTAATATTTTGACTTCAAATAATCTAACATCATTCTTCAGTATGTTTGGCAGTCTTTTCTTTTTTTTTCTTTTCTTGTGACTCTTTCATTAAGCTAATGTCCCTAGCTTCCACACAACTGGAACTGTGCATTAATGATAATAATATGATTTTGAGGTTGAGATCAAAAGATCAATCAAAAGATAAATATTTTCTCCTCACATCTTTCTGTGTGTATCATATATTCTTTGGTCTCATATTTTGGAGTAATGAGGGGAGTCCTGGCATGACAGACAGTCACATAACCTCATAAATTGGTGGAACCCCCATCCCATGTGAGAGTCAGCACAAAAGCCCCCAGCCAGTTCAGCTGACATCTCTCATGCATTGGTACCAAGCAAGTGGAGGTCCCTTCATAGTTCCTAAAGATTATGACCTCGGTGCGTTCAGTGCATCCTGAAAAGTCTACTTGGCCTTAATACTGAGCAGTAATCCTTTTGTGGGCTGATTCAGGCAGATAGCCTGTGTCCAGACATAACTTACAGAATTTCTTTATTCAGCACAGTGTTTAAATGTGTCCTTATGTGGCTGTTGTAAGATTATATACTCACAAATAATTTCATTGACTAGGGTACTCTTTTGCCAGAAGGAAAGAAAAAGGAAAAAAACCCACCAACACAATATAACCATTTCTGGGAAGGTGGGGAAATGCATCTGATCATGCATATCCTTGTATATATATTTTTTGTATAACATAAGCATTATGAAAAATGTTAATTAGTTGTTTAAATTGCTATAATGTCAAGGTAGTCAGCTGTATAAAACCGTCTTTAAGACGGTTTTAACCAATTACAATTGTTAATGTACAACTAGAGATGTCTTAAAACTATGATGAAAACCTTGAGTTTTCTGTTGCATTTAATTTTTTTATTTATTTATTCCATTTCCAACAATACTGAAATTAAGTTGCACCTGTAATTCTGTTTGTGTTCTTTGATGGTCTCTCCTGGAGATTTTCTTCTGCATGATCATGTATGTTTAGTGGATTTTGCTGTCTGGAAGTAGAAGCAAAAGGCATTGATGAATTCACCAGCATTTCAAAAACAAATCTTATCTCTGTTAAATTCAGACATGAGTATCCCAGGCTGGTATTTGCTTTCTCTCCATTAGGTTTTTCATTATATATAACGTTAGGTTTCAATTTTGGACACATGAACCAATGAATACATTTTAAATCTTATTTCATTCACCTCTGGTTATATCATCTTCTTGTCCTGTTGATTGTCTCAGAGTTTCAACCCAACTTGTGTCTTTCTGTCTCTAGTCAATACATCATCTTCTTGCTGCTATTTTGGCTTCTTCCGTATATTGTTTTTATTTAACAGTGCTCTCATTCTGGACTCCATTTTTAGCTATATTTCAGCATAATCTCAAACTTTAGAACAGTGGTTGAAACAGAACCTTTTAGTTGAAACCTCAACATTTTCTTCTCATAATCATTAGGAGATTTGTTACTGACTTTGGCAAGAGTGGGAATCTGTGATGGAATTTAGTCTCCTCCTGATGTTGTATCTCATTAACTGAGACTGAAAGCTGTTGGATGACAGAGCAATTCTGTTTATGGCATGCTTCAGACATAAGAAAAGACTGAACTTCTGCTTGTGGACTCTGCAGTCATATAAATAATCATAGAAATGTTGAGCACATCAGATTGAGAAGGACTTTCAGAGATCACTATGCCCAACCCTGTGCTCCAAGTAGGGGGCTAATAATTGAGTCTTGCCAGAAATATTTATTCCTTCAATATATTTAAAATACACAAGCCCGGAAGGTAGATATTTAATTTACAATCAATATTAATTTGCAATAAATTTTGGAATTGAGTACTAAAACTTTTCTTTAAGCATTTCCAGTAACATAGGGGAGATAGAACCAAAGAGTATGCTTAAAACAGGGACCAAGGAAAACTCACTAGTACACTGATATGCAAAAAAAGAATTTTGCAACATGAAATGAGGAAACTGTGGGCTACCTGTAGGCAGCCTTGCTTCATAAATATTCATCTGACCTTCTGGTTCATTTGTAGTCAGAGGGTAAAAGCCCTTGTAGACTCAGTGAAGCAATGCACATCACAGTCAGGGGAGACAAGAACCCATTATATTTCTGTTACTGTTTGTTCCACTTAATTTCCATAGGTTGCAGGAACTTCTTTAACCATTAAAGTCATTTTGATGTTATTAGCCTAATTCACTATTTTCATCTTAATCAGATGTTACATGATCCTTGGATAAAATTACAGAGCTGAAGACAGTTGTATAAAGCTGTTTTCATAAACACAGGAATTTTCAGGTGAATAATTTTGTTTCTTCTAAAAAGAAACAAAATTAACTCCTGCCACTTACTGCAGTTATTCAGAGCATATGTTCACTTGTCCTTACCACAGGAAGAATTAAAGCCTAACCGCTTCCCTGGTTGACTTCATGAAAGCAAACATAACTGCATGAGGCATTTTTCCTTTCACCTGTTCAGGAAAATGAGTGATTTAAAAGTCTAAAAACCCATTTTGTGTCACAACAACTATAAGCAGGTTCTAGCCCAGTGGTTTCACAGCAATAAACCTGAGGAAGAAACAAATAAAGTTTGCCTCTGTAATGAGTGAGTGGAGAAACTTTAAGGAGACATTGAGTAAAAGAATCTCATTATAAGAGCTGATTGATATCCATGGAAACCTTCTCAACCTTGTAAGAAGGTTGAGAAAATAAATAGCCACAAGAAAAATTACTGAATAGGATCCAGCACATTGTTATCAGTTAACTGGATGATTAAAATGAAGCATCATTTAGATTTGGCCCCTCCTTTAACCCATCAACAAAATGAGCACGCTGTATGAATGAATTTGTAATGCAATGTGCATATTTTTTGTGGGAAAAGTTTCCATGGTAACACAGCAGAAGATCGATAAAAGAGTTGTGGTGTGATCTAAACAGTGCCTCACCTCCAGGTAAAGTTTGAAGTGGTACAAAAACAGTATAGTTATCAGCAAACTGCAGACAGTTTGTGTAATTTATCTGGCCACTTAATTTTATTCATGGATGACTCTAACTTCAGCCTGTAAGATTTCCCTGTTCTGTAACTCTAGTTTCTCCAACAGTACAGTTTAAGAATTAGATTGTTGTGCCCCAGTTGATAACACCTTTAATAACCAGGCAGTAAACACCAAGGACCATGACTGGATTTGTTTAGCAAGGCTGCTAGTGTTTCGGTGACTTTGATCTCCATTAAATATTATGTTTCCTAGTATATCAGCTTGATCTCATTTAAACTGCTGAGGTTGGAAAAAAATAATTAATGAAATGCTCATTTATGAAATGATGCTTTTTCAGGCAGAATTTCTTACTAGTCTGAAAATCAATGGATATATCACAAAATACACGTATAATAGCCTTGCATGCATTTGCCTTCAGTCATTCATAGAGAAGTTAATTTTTAAACATAAAAGAATTACATAATGACAGAGGGGTTGAGGTTGGAAGGAACATCTAGAGATCATTGGGACCAGCCCCTTACTGAAGCAGAGCCATCTAGAGCCAGTTGCCCAGGACAATGATCATACAGCTTTTGAGTATCTCTAGAGGTAGGGACTCCACAAACTCTCTGGGCAACCTGTGCCATTGAATAGTCACCCTCACAGAAACAAAGTGCTTTCCAATGTTCAGACAGAACGTCCTGTGTTTCAGTTTGTGCCCATTGGCCCTGGTCCTAACACTGGGCACCATTGAAAAGGATCGGTCTCTTATCTATTTGCACTCTCCTTCAGGTATTTGTATACCCTAATGAAATCCACCCTGAATCCTATGTTCTATAGGCTAAATAGTCCTTTAATCATCTTAGCTGGGGAGCCCAGAGCTGGATGCACCACTCTGGTACTGCCCCACCATTACTAGTTCATGTTCAACTTGGTGTCCACAAGAATACCTAGGCTGTTTTCTGCAAAGCTTCTTTCCAGCTGATCACTTTACTTAAAAAACAATAAACAACCCACACAAAACCAAAGGGGGGGGGGGGGGGGAAAGTCTGACCACCAACAAAACCCCAAATTACTCAAGTTC